>PVKN010013665.1:8917-19854 GCA_004027915.1 Capromys pilorides | reverse complement strand
TATATTGTGTTAAATATAATATTAACACAAACTAATGTTATTATAAGAACTCCACTCTTAAAAAAAAAAAACCTGCTCTAGAAGCCAACCTCATGGTTATCGCTAATTCTCAATTACACACAATAAAACAGTAACAATCTAGGATAAATTTTAAAATAAGTACCTACAGGCTAGTTCTTATACAAAACACAAAATTATTCATATAGCAACTAAAGTAACTGGAGATAAGAACAAGAACTTGATGCCTTTCTGGAAATTCTACAGTTGTGCTATTTTTCCTACTTTCCATAACTTCATAAGAATATATATTGGAAAAGGAGCTGGGGATATAGCTTAGTGGTACAAGCATCTGCCCTGTAAGCAAGAGGTCCTGAGTTTGAATCATGACAACAACAATAACAAAAAATATACAGGAAAGAAACAGCTCTTTAGATATTTAACATCTCTTCTCAGAAGGGCAAGTGTACATACTCTTGCTTTTACACAGACAAACATACACACATGTACAACACACAAACTTTTCCTTGCTTTGGGGCTCCTCTTGTAAATAATACTTATACCTTCTTTAATCTGATTTTAGAACCTCAAAGAAACAAAAAACAGGATATTGTGTGAAATCATGATCATTCTAATTTTTTTAATATATACATTTAGTACAGGGTCTACAAAGTCTTACTACACAGACTGGACTCACAGTGATCATCCTGTTTTCAGCCTCCCAAGCGCTGGGTCTATAGGCGTGCACCACCACACCCAGCCTCAATCACCATCTCAGCTCGCCCCAGGGGCAGAGACCACACAGCGCACCGGGTAGCAAACCCCCTTGTCCCTGGGTCTGCCTAAGCAGGTGCTTTAATCCACTAAGCTATCTGGCCAGCCTTCTTAATTGTTCTTCGTAAGGAAAAACGACCAAAATACTAAAGTGAGTTACAAGACATTAGTCACTCTTTCCAGAGGCCAAACTTGGAATCTGACAAGATGGCTGGGCTGCCCCAAAAGATCACCAAGGAAATAGTGTTTGCTGGCAGAGCTGGTTCCTGATTAAAGCCATACTAGGAGAGGGCAATGCCCATTATTTTCACATGGTCACTGCTGGCCCCCAGGATTCCCCCAAAGGAGGGACTTTTAAACTTAAACTATTTCTGCCAGGAGAAAACCCAGTGGCAGCGCCTAACGTACATTTCATGACCAAAATTTGTCACCCTAACGTAGACAAGTAGGGAGGAACATGCTTAGATATTTTGAAAGAGAAGTGGTGGCCAGCCCTGCAGGTCCACACAGATCTGCTATTGATCCAGGCTTTGTTAAGTGCTCCTAATCCAGATGGCCCATCAGCAAGTGAATGTGGTGGAGCGGTGGGAGAGCAATAGAGCCCAAGCCATAAGGCCAGCTGGAGCACGGGCGAGGCTCTATGCCAGGAATAGGACTTAAATCGATCCGATCTTCGAGTTGGTGTCACTTCTCCTGTTCTGCCAAGACTTCTTCCTTTCTTGCTTGCATTTAACGGACACAGTCTTAGAACATTATAGAATAAAAGTCCAGACATTTTCAGTCCTTTGGATGAAATGCACATTAGCAAATCTATATCTTGTCCCAATTCACTATTACAAAGCATGAGCAGAGGTCCAAGTTTCATCTGGATTGTTGTGAAACGGTTAAAAGCAGCGGCCTCTGCTTCTATTTGTTTCCCCCATCATGGTTTAAGCATAAAGCACTGTGAATGAAGACAGCTGTCAAGGTGAGCTGCAGGCGCACGGGTGCTCTTCACTGTATTTCATTCATTTTCTGAGGGGTTCAGGTAGTTTCAAAATTTTCTGCCCCCCCTCTCACGGTGATCTAACTGTACTGGTTATAAAGCAGCTCCCCAGTTCTTTAAGATCCTCTCTCTAGCCAAGTCTAGCTTTATTTAGACACTTTAGATGAACAAGCTGATTGTCTGAACCAAAATGGGGACATTAACAAACATCACAGCCCTCACTAATAACATTGTGATTTTGCAGTCAAGTGCAGATTTCCCCTTCAAAAAAAGCTTATGACCATTTTGTATGGCTTGTATGGAAACGTCTATAAATATTTTTTTATTCTAAAGAAAAAAAATGACATCAGTCACTCTTTAAGACATGACAAAAGCACTGCATTTTAAATCAAACTTGAAATCAAATCTTAACCTTAAAATTAGCTAAATTCTTAAAAGTATAGTATGTTCTCTATAAACGATAGAAGGGTCTGCACATAACAGATTTTCTACAAAACCTTCTTTATGACAGATACAACAGAAGTATGATGCTATACTATTTTTTTATAAATGTGTCCCCTAGAGCACTGTAAGACATCTGCTTTAGACACTTTATGTAAATGGGCAGGCATGACAGCACAATCCTATAATCGAAGTCCACATAAGACTGAGATAGGAAGATTCTAAGTTTGAGGCTAGCCTGGGCTATTTATGGAGTTCAAGACCAGCCTGGGCTACTCAGTAAGACTTGTTGCAAAGAAAACAAACATGAATAGAACATTTGATATAAATTTGTAGTACAGTGGTATAAGTAAATATATAGGTGATGTGCACTTTTTTTTTTTTTTTGAACCAGGGTCTCACTACGCAGTTCAGGCTGGCCTTGAGCTCACTTTTGTAGCCCAGGCTGGTCTCGAACTCACACCAATCCTCCTGCCTCAGTCTCCCAAGTGCTGGGATTACAGGCATGCGCCACCACGCTCGGTGCTGTGCACATTTTTGTAACATGAATGCATACATACTTGTGACACTAATTAGGACAATCACTACAGAAGATAAAGTAGTAAAAAAAAAATTATATTTAAAAATGCACAAAGCCTTCAGTATAGTTATTTCACTTTTAGGTTCTTTAGGAAGTCTGTGATACAGTAAGCAACACTTTGTCCACAGTTTCCAGCACCACAACCCTACACGGGCACCTGAGTGACAGGCAATTCTCTATCCTGTCCCTGGCTCTGCTTCAGTCCACCTGATCAGCTGCTTAGTGACTGAGGGTAGAACACCATAACCTCAGGATGGGGCTGTCTATCAGAAAGGCCAAGTGAGTACAGGGCTGCACTTTCTATTCCAGCCCTAAAATGGGACTAGGGCACAGTACAGATTAAACCCTATAAGGACTCTTAGCCAGGGGTGGTATCACATGATGGTAATCCCAGCACTGGTGAAACAACGGCAGGAAGATCACTATGAGTTAGAGGCCAGCCAGAGTTCAAAACCAGCCTGAAATACATAGTGAGATCCTGTCTCAGGGGGCAAAAAAAAAAAAAAAAAAAAAAAGCACAGCAGAGACCCTTCAAGGATGGAATCTGGTTGATTAGGGGAGGACAGAAATGTGGCCCTTCCCACATGGCTTGTCCTGCACTTCTTGTGCACCTACCTATTATCTGGCTGTGTCCTTTGGAACCTGGCACTAGTACACTGCTCTGAGCTCTGCAAGCCATCCTAGCAAAATTCACCAGCCAAGGACAGCTAAGGACCCCCAGTTACAGCCAGTGGTTAAAAAGTACTGCTGGCCCTGCCTGGTGCTGAAGCTGAGAGCCATCGCATGGGTCTGCACTGACCCCGCCAGTCCCCACTGAGCAAACTCAACTGTGGAGCAAGCAAGTGGTTTCTCAGGAACCAGAAAAATATCCTCCAAGGAGCACTCAGCTCAACATGTGAGACTAACTGTGGGGGGGGGGGGGGGGGGGGGGGGGGGGAGATGGCTTAGGGCCATCTAGATGCCTAGGCAAGCTTAGGCAAGCACAGGGACCGCAAAGCAATCTCTGGTACCATATGCTGCGCCAGTCCCACCCCCAGGGCAGGCTGAGCCGGCCATAATATAAAAAAGAATAACTGAGAACAGCTAGGCTAGATAAATAAGACTATGGCATGCCCATACAACTGTGTATCACAAAGCTGCAAAAAGGATAAAATGTCCTGAGATCAAAGCTCTTTAAAAGTTGTATTAGGTTTATTTTTGTGGCATACTCAGCCTATCCTGGGGTAGGGCTGGCACAGCACATGGTGTTGGGGATCAAATCATGATCCCTAGGCTTGCCTAAGCTTGCCTAAGCAGGCCTTTAGACAGCTGAGCTATCTCGCCAGCCCTAGAAAAAGTTATATTAAGTTTAAAATATATATACAAAAAGGAAAATATAGTAGGCTATCATTTCCTTTGATTTTTGGAAATACTGGTGACTGAACTCAAGGCTTTTGCACTAAATCTAGATTTTCAGCCTTTTTCTTTTTTTCTTTGGGGGGGCAGTTGTATACTGGAAATCTAACTCAGGTAAGTGCTGTGCTGCTAAGCTATATCCCCCACCTTTGTTTCTCTCTCTCTCTCTCTCTGACGGGGTCTCACTGCACTGCTAAACTGCCTAAGCTGTGTGCCAATCTATAATTCTCCTGCCTCAGACACACACAGTACTGGAGTTATAGGCACAGACCACCATGTCCATCTTACAATTATTTTTATATAAAGTTTTCATAAAAACTCAAACACAAAAAAGTAAACTAATCAAAATGTCAAAACTTAAGCATTAATGCATGCTTGTAATTCCAAATAACAAGTCTGAAGCAGGAGGATCTCAAACTTAAGACTCACCTGGGCCACTTAACAAGATTTTCAAAATAAAAATAATTAGAAAGGACTGAGGAGGCAGCTCAGGTACAAAACACCTGTCTAGCATATGCAAGCCCCTGAGTTCAATCTCTAGTACTACAAAAATAAAACAAAAACCACACAGCACCAAATGTCCAGTTAAAACATGTGGGCCAGGCACAGTGGTGCACGCATGTGATCTCAGCAAGTCTGAGCTCAGTCTAGACAGCTGAGCAAGACCCTCTCTCAGAAAGTAAAGGGGAGAGACAGGGAGGGGGCTGGGGCTATAATTCACTGCTGGGGCTCCAAGCTCAGTGCCCAGGATTAGGCGAGAAAATAACAATAAAACTATATATTACAAAATTTTATTCAGGGCTAGGATACAGCTCAGTGGCACAGTAACTGCCTGACAAGCATGAGTCCTGAGTTCAATTTCCAGTACAAAAATAAATAAATAAGTAAATAAATAAATAATATATAACATTATTCAGTTGTAAAAATAACAAAACTGAAAAATAGGCTATACCATGGATGGGCTTTGAAAACATGGTTAAATGAAATAAGACAGGCACAAGCTGGTACGTAAGTCAAGGCACTGTGGTCAGTGACATATTCATAAATATGCTAGGACACTATGTATTATTTATTTATTTATTTACTTTTATTATGGCCAGCTCAGCCTGCCCTGGGGGTGGGACTGGCGCAGCATGAGGATCGAACCTCAGTCCCTGCAGCTGCCTCAGGTTGTCTAAGCAGGTGCTTTAGATCACTGAGCTATCTCACTGGCCCCTAGGACACTTTATATAGCACCCAGAAAACAAATTCTCTAAGACAAAAGGAAAATGGTCAGACTGGGCCTGGTCACACACAACTGCAGTCAACAACTGACAGCAAGCTGAAGAGCTACACCCAGGGGATGCTGACACCTCAGTCTCCTACTCTGAATACCTAACTGCTTGGTGCAAACAACTGGTTTGCATTCTCAAGCTTTAGAAAAGCACTACAGCTAACCTAGACCAGTGACAGGCACTGGAACACGCTTCAGGTGTGTTACGGTTTGTTTCTAGTTGTCTCCCAAAAGCCTCATTAAGTCGTGGGGATGGGGACTTCTACAGTTTGAGATTAACTCACGATCCACTGGGATAATAGGTCTTAGAACTGCTGGGATTATGGGTGAGTGCTATGCCTAAACTGGGGCAGAAAACCTGAATGCAATATGAGAGAGAGACAGACTCTCTCTGTTGCTACTGTTGTTGTTCTGCCGCCATGAACTGCTGCCCTCTGCCATGTGCTAGTCTGCCTTGCAGCCAGCCAAGTATGCACTGAAACCTACAGTAAGTGGGAGCTAAATAAACCGTTCTTGTCTTCATTTTGGGTGTCGGGTATTTGTCCCAGCAATAAGGGAAGACTGAGATAAGGTGCCAAGCAACAATATATATGCTAGCATATGATTCCATGAGCTCTCTGCAAGGTCATGTACCTTCAGATCTTTATATAAAGCAGTACCTTTCCCTAGGTTACAACAGGTAGAACAGAGAATAAAAGGGATGCTGCCTTCTCCCAGGGGGAATTTAACAAATACAGTATAGTTCTGATGACCTGAAGAACTCAGTTGCAGATACAAGGTCCACACTGAATGACCAAAGGGCTGAACTAATATAGTATCTTGGCAGCAAAGAGAAGGGAAGGGTAGAGTCTGCTTCTAGGGCTCAGGCAGTACTGCACACCAGGCTGTGCTAATAGCAGCCCTCTATCTCATCTGAGTGGAACAGGCAAGAGGGTGGGGAGCAGGTGAGTGATTACTAAGAGTAACTGCACCCACTGACACCTCCAGAAGGCATTTCCTCTGAACACTCACCTTCTTCTCGGAAGTTACTTGAGAGCAGCTGACAGCTGCTGACAGTTGTTGACTGCAGTTGTGTGTGACCAGGCCCAGTCTGACCATTTTCCTTTTGTCTTAGAGAATCTGATTTTCTAGGTGCTATATCCAAATTAATTAAAGCAGGGCCAGGGAGACAACTGAGCAGCTTGAGGGCCTGCCCAGAAGCAAAAGGTCGACTCCATCCCCGACTCCAAATGATGTATCAGCCCCAGATCCCCAGGTGTGCCCTGTCAGCCCAGATCTCCAGGTATGCTGGCCGGGAACCAGGCACGGCGGCCCAGGCCTGTCTGTAACCCCAGCATGCAGGAAGCTGAGGCAGGAGTATCACTGTGGGTTCAAGACCAGCCTATGGGGCTGGGGAGATAGCTCAGTGGCACAAGTATCTGCCTGGCAAGTGCAAGGTTCTGAGTTCTATCCCCAGTACCGCCAAAAAAAAAAAAAAAAAAAAAAAGACCAGCCTATGGACTACAAAAGTGAGCCCAAGGCCAGCCTGAACTGCATAGCGAGAACCTGTCTCATAAAATAATAAATAAATAAACAATAGAAAGAAAAGCTGCCAACGTTAGTATCAAATATTACCAAGTTGAGCCAGGCACGGTGGCGCAAACCTGCAATCCCAGTGCTTGGGAGGGTGAGGCAGTAATATCATTCCAAGTTCAAGTCCAGCCTGCTACAAAGTAAGCTGAAAGCCAGCCTGAACTGCATAGTGAGACTCTATCTAAAAAAGACCCAAACAACAATTACTAAGTCAATTAGCAAGTTTACTTTCAGGGCTGTCAACAGCAAAGTCCTACTTCAAATTATCTCACAGAAATCCAGTGTTCTTTTAAAACAACAATGTATAGAGAGCAGAAAAAGGTCAGCCCGCAGACATAACACTGAGCTATGCCTGAAGCTTGTCCTATAGAAGTCCGTGGGCTTTAGTCTAGTTTTGCTGTTAGTTTCTCTGTCTTTTATGCTTTTGGAGACTGAACTCGGCCTTGCATGTGCCAGGCAAGCACTCTACCCATAAGCAACATCACCAGCCCTTTCTTTCATTATTTCGAGGCAGGGTCTTGCTAGGTCACTGAATTTGTCAGACTGGGCTCAACTTGGATCCTCCTGCCTCAGTCTCAAGAGTGCTAGGATCACAGGCCTTGCACCACTGTGCCCAGGTAGGCTCTAAGGCTTTGGGCCCTGAGACAGGTAAGCTACCTCAAGGAAGTAAAACACATAAAGAAATGAGCCACCAGGTTTGGGAAATAACTCAGCGGCTTAAGCACCTACCTGCCTGGATAGTGCAAAATCCTGAGCTTGATCCTGACACACACACACACACACACGGAAATGAGCTACACCAAGGAAAATGAAGGTGAAACTGTGATGACAAACTAAAGTCGGTAACTTTCTCCTAGGTAGGAAAACAGAATTGTGTCAATCTTCCTCATATAATGATGGGGGAGAGGGACAACAACAGCTTGACAGCACGTAACGTGACTACAGAAGAACACAGGATGACATGTATCATGCACAATGCACAATTACAGCTAAAATTTATCAACTGAAGATGAAAAAAGGTTTCTATAAATATTGTCGACTCTCATGCAAGTATGTAGTTAAAACTACCTACTATACATCCAACAGTGAAACACAGAACTTAAGGATAGAGGCACTTCAATTATTCAAGTGCCAATATCAATCATATGTATAAAATCATAGGCCCGCTGCTGAGGACACTGCCGCTGCTGCTCCCGTGAGTGAGGGAGATGTGGTCTCCTCCTGGAAAGAGGCCAGCCTGAAGGGGGCTTCCAGAGTGTAAGTGGGCTCAGATCTAACAGGAGTCCACGGAGGAAGAACAATGGCGGCATACGCTCGTACTTTAGAGACACTATCCAATGTTAATTTGAACAAAATGAGTTTAAAAACTGTCAAGACGCTGATTATGAAAGTAAACTATCTGTGAGAATGAAACTTAATAAAAAATAAGTCATGTACAATCAGAATAATTTTATAATGGATAAATGTGTCTGTATTTCCTAAAATTAGCCAAACAAAACTTATAATTATGCTCTCATAACCAAATGCCCAAAAATACACTGGCCGTTATTATGAATCACTAAGACTGAAATTTTAAACAAATCTTTGTCTGGCACACTGACACATCTCTGTAATCCCAGTGCTCAGGAAGCTGAGGCAGGCATTTAAATCTCCAGGAATTTAAAGTCAGTCTGGCTACTCAGTGAGTTTAAGTTTAAGGCCAGCTTGAATTACATAGGTAAAGAAAACCTATCTTTAAAAAATAAGTTGGGGTGCCTATAATCCCAGCACTAGGGAGGCAGAAAACAGGAGGATCACTAGAGTCTAAGTTGCATAGTGAGACCTTGCACAAAAAATAAATAAAAAACATGGTGGCAAATCATCGCTGGAGGATCACTGTGAGTTCAAGACCAGCCTGAACTGCATAGTAAGACCCTGTCTCAGGAAAAAAAAAAAATTAATTTTTAAATGTTTAAAACAATAACAAACGTTTATACTTTTTTTTTTAACTTTATTTATTTATATTATGGCCAGCTCAGCCTGCCCTGGGGGTGGGACTGGTGCAACATGTGGTGCCAGAGATCAAATCACAGTCCTTGCAGTTGCCTAAGCTTGCCTAAGCAGGCGCTTTAGGCCACTGAGCTATCTCATCAATCCAAACTCTTTATTTATTCTTGAATGCCACTTTCAATAGACTGTTTTTATTACATTAATAAAAGCTCAACAGTAGAATGCTTTGGCTTGGTTTTATTTTTAAGGGTCTCACTATGCAGTTCAGACTGACCTGAACTCACTGCTGAAGCCTTGGCTGCTCTCGCCCTTGCAGCAAGCTGCCTGCCTCAGCCTCCTGAGAGCTGGGATGATAGCGCACACTGGCACGCCCAGCTAGACATGTGAATGTCCTAAACCGATTCTCCCAGACCACAGCAATCACCCAGCTGCTCCAGCCAGAAAACAGCCTCCTCCTCCTTTCTGCCTTGGTGTGTCAACGAGTCCAGTGAAGTCTGCCTTCAAAGTACCTCTCAAATCCAGTCACACTCCCTCATCTCCAGTACCATCTCAACCAAGCCACGACCCTGAGGACTGGGGTGCAGGCCTGAGCAGCCTCAGGGTGGCCACTTCCTATCTTCTCACAGTCTACACACTAAGCCTGGACGGCTGAAGAAAAATAATAATGCAATGAACCCGAGCTCTCAGAGGCAGGGTCCACACAGAGCACTACCACCTGTTTAAAACAACTCCCCCAGGCAAAAATCAGTAAATAGTTGTAATTTTTAGAAGCTCTCTTCCTCACATTTGAAGTACCAGAAATGCTGAAATTCCTTCAATTCTAATAGCATGCCACCTTCCGTCTTCAGTGTCACATCTCTGCCCACGCACACTTCCCCTGCCCCTCTGCCCCTCCCCACCTCTTTGGCCCTGCAGCCCCATTTCCTACCACCACCAAAACTGCACCTTCCAGACCCTGAGCCGACCTTCCTCAAGAGTGGCCAGGGCCTGTCCTTCACAGCCATTCCACTAGTGATGGAGAGCCTCGCACAGAACAGATACTTAAGTATACAAATCAGAAACGGTCCAAGTAAATTAGGAAAGGCAATTTAGTAAACTATGGCAAGCTGAAACTACAGAGACATCTCTTACAACTCAAATAAACTTACAGCTCAAGGAAATACCTTCATTCACTCCACTGAACAGAGATCAACCGCCTACCTAAGGTTTGGAGTTTCTCCAGATGGACAGGAGGGGGCGCCAGGAAGAGCAGGGGAAAAGAGCACAGTACACTGTGTACCAAAAAGTTTCTAAACACAAGACAAAAGAACTTAGCCAGAAGTGGTAGCACACACCAGTATTTCCAGCTACTGGGAGGCTGAGGCAGGAAGATCACCAGGTAGAGGCCAGAGAGGGAAAAGAACACGACACGGAAATCCCATCTCACCCCAGCCAGAAGTTTATGGTCAAGAACACTAAACAGGAAGCACTGGTGAAGCTTGAGGGGGCCAGGGTAGAGGAAGCTCTCCACCCTGCAGGTGGAAATGCACAGCCTCCAAGAACTCAAGAGGAAGGTTTGCCTTAAACAGAGCTACCGTCTGACCATGCGATGCTAGTGCTTGGTCTACAGACCATGCTACTGAAGTCACCATATTGCAGGATGTCTGGACAGCGTTTTTACAGTACAACGCATAGTGGCCAAGACCTGGACCCAGGCTA
This sequence comes from Capromys pilorides, assembly GCA_004027915.1. Taxonomy (NCBI): domain Eukaryota; kingdom Metazoa; phylum Chordata; class Mammalia; order Rodentia; family Capromyidae; genus Capromys; species Capromys pilorides. The sequence continues at coordinate 9,150 of PVKN010013665.1, read as the reverse complement.
GGTCTTCACCAAGAGATGAATGGGGACAGAGAATAGGACGTACACACAGTTATACACAGCCACAAATAAGAGACTGTCATCTGCAAGAAAATGGATAAGTCTGGAGGGTACCGTGCTGAGTGAGATAAGCCAGACGGAGACAAACACCAAATGTTCTCCCTAGTATCTGAAGAGGACAACAAAGTAGAAGAGATGGTTACTGGACAAGAGGAAGAAGTGGGGGGGGGGGGGGG
>PVKN010013664.1:0-19755 GCA_004027915.1 Capromys pilorides | reverse complement strand
TGCGACTGTTTCAGTTGATAGTGTAATATCAATTTTAAGTACCTCATAGTTCTCTTCTAGAATATGCAACTACTATAAACATGAAATAATAGTTTCTCTCCAGAATATTGAAGGTGACTAGAAGATAGATGTAATATGTACACATGGCGTTTTTTAGGGGATGTGGTTTTCATTTCAGTGTCTTGTCATTAATATTCTTTAAATCAATTATCTTTGGTGGTAAACCATGACACTAACAAGGCTTAGCTTTAGCTCAGTCACTTATAAATTAGCTTACAAAATTTTTAAAAAGAGAAAACATTATTGAAACCTGCAGGCTTACCTACTGAGTGCTATATTGTTGCCTCTAAAATACGCTTCAGGCAAAGAGAAGAGGTTGATGAAAACAAAAACTATTGTGCGATGATTTATGTTGTAACAGTTTAGGAGAGGGTATAAATAGTACTCTCTTCCCCTGTCACTAGAAATTTAAAACTGACATTTGTAGCTTTTAGCCTGAATTTCTGACTTTTAATTGTTTTATTTTTTAAAGAGAGTACAAAATAGTAAAAAAAAAAAAAAAAAAAAGTTAGAAATGATCCGCAATTTCACTACACAAAATAGGAATTCAACGTTTATTGTATTAATTAATGCTGTCTTCAAATTATTTGTTTATATTATCAGATATAAGCATGCAAAATTTGTAAAAAAAAAAAAAAAGTTATAAGAACTTAAAAAGAAAAAGAGCTGGCCTGATAACTCAGCAGATTGAAGTGCCTGCTTAGGCAGAGGCAGTGGCCAACGTTCAACACCCGGCATGTCATGCCGGTCTCTGAGGCAGCGATTGAGACTGGGCATGGTAGCACACTCCTGTAATCCCAGCACTTGGAAGGCTGAAAACAGGAGAATCACTACAAGTCTGATCTACATAGTGAGACCCTGTAGACTCTGTAGACCTTGTCCTAAATACAGAAAAAAAAATGAAACGGAAGAAGAAAAAGAAAATGTAAGCATTAACTGCTCCTTTCAGTAGACCATCAGAAATCAGCAGTACAATAGCCAGGCTAACTTGTACATATACATAACTACATCTTTCAACTTTCTCATTTTTATAGATTTAAAGAAGTGTGCTCCAAAAGCCACAGGTACCTGCTCATGATTTCTTAAGTAAAAAGACATAAAAGCAAATGAAACATCTCCATTTTTCTTCCTTGTACTTTTCTTGCACATTCCCTTAGAGACTATTTAATTGCAATTAATGGAAACCCTAGGCTATAGGCAAAGTTAGCCCCTCCTGATTTCCAGACAAGTCTCTTGAGTCCTGTAGCTCTGTGTCTAATTAATTCATCATTGTCTTTTTGTATCTTTAGTCCTTTTGTCTTGCTATAGTAGAATACCCGAGTCAAGTAATTTATAAATAACAGAAATTTATTCCTCATAGATCTGGAGACCTTATAGTCCAAGAACACGGCTTTCTGTGATAGTTGGTCTCTGTTTCCAAGATGATGCCTCAAGGGCTGTGTCCCCTAGAGAGGACAAATGTGTCCTCACCTGGCCCAGAAAAGATACATGGAAGGGCCAGTGACCCAAACAGATCCTTTTGAACTCTTGTGAAACCATTAGACTCAGAACTTTGTCTTCTAACAGTCTCTCTTCCTGCTATGACCATACTGGTCATTGACTTTCAATACAGGAATTGTGGGAACCCATTCAGGCGATAGCAGTTGCCAACATTTTGCTGAAGCAGAAACATTCATGAATTCCTTCCTTAGACTAATTTACTTCATTTCCTCTTATTCAGCGTTTCCTTTCTGCCCTTGAGTCTCGGTGTAGACTGCTGCAAATATATTTTCAGCAGAGTTTCAAGCCACTCAGCCACTTCCTTCTTTTCACTTGTTTCAAATCCACATCTTTCAGCATACTTGTTCTTCCTGAAAGGTAGCTTCACATTAATTTCCAAGTTATGCTTACAATAATTTGCAAGTCCTTGAAGTAGGGACTCGATTACCCATCCTTCCCATCTTTAATTATAGTAGGACTTGGTTTTAAGGGAGGTTCATGATCTCCAGAGAAGAAGACCATTGCTAGCCTGAACCGGACATGGACATATAAGGGGGTCCTGACTCATGGACTAGACACAGAAGTGTCACCCGGTAGTTTCGTGGAACCTAGTGTCTGTCCTCATTTCCTCCTTTGTCCTGCTGCATGGTGTACAGAGTGGTGCAGGAGTGCACCTTGATGCTTCCGGATGAGAGCCTCAAATTCGTAGGGTGGGGAGTGGCAGCCTCGGCCCAACCAGTGTACAGAAGACTTCATAGAGAAGAGCTGGAAATGGAAATGAGTTCACACGCTGTCTAGACTTCTTCTTGTGCTGCGGAAACTAGCCATGACCAATATTTTTTCTTTGGCTATCTTAAAAATAGTGTAAAACAGTATAGCTGAACATGTATTCGACATTATATTCATGTACAAAATAAAACAAAATGCCTGAATGCATTGCCATTATAAAATGTTCAAAAACTTGGATGTGGTGGCGCATGCCTATAAGTACAGAACTTGGAAGACTGAGGCAAGAGGATTACCATGAGTTTGCTTGGGCTGAAAGTGAGTTCAAGGCCAGCCTAGGATACATTGTGAGATCCTGTATTAAAAAAAATTTATATATATCTTCAGTTTCACTTTCTTTTGAGACATTGTATAACCCTTGTGAATAACTTAATGGGTATCAGTGTAGATTTTTTAAATTTTTGGCATGTAGCTTTGCCACTACCATACTGAATTTTTTTTATATATATATATATACATACATATATATATATATATATATATATATATATATACACACACACACCCACACACACACGCACACATCGCTTTCACTTTGAAGATAAATAGGGTACACAGAGAGATAGATAAATTGTAATTATTTCATCTTGTCTTTGAAAGACACCTCTGCAAAACATATTGAAAAGATAAATTCAATAGATTTCTCAAGAAATATGTGAAAATGTTCTGATTCAGTGTAGCTTGTACACTTAATAATAAACTTCATTTATGCTTTCTTTTTATCTTAGAGTTGTTTATATATTAACTCAGTCATGGAAGTATTAAATTTTACAAAACTATTACAATTAATAACAATTACAATTACTATTACAATTATTGTAATAATTAATATTACAATAATATTACAAAACTATTACAATTTAATATTAAGTTTTATAATATTAAAGTTTATTGAGGCAATACGAAGGTGTATGTCATACTTTCCTAGTTGCTGAGATAGGAGGAAAAGTTTGTTCAGCTTATGCTTTGTAGAGGTTCCACTTCATAGTTGGCTGACTCCAAAGCGAGGTGGCATCACAGAGAAAAAACAATTTATGGCAGGCAGAAGACAGCAAGGGACAAGGGACAGTAGGGACCCTCTTTCTGCTGTTTATATTTTCTCCAGGCTACCCACCCTTGGGGGAAGTAGCAAGCAGACCTGAGACCGGATAGCCTTAATCCTACCCAGAACTATGCAAACAGCCAGTGGAACTAATTTAGTAATCATGCATCCTTGATCCCAGCATTATGCACTGAAGACCCAACCGCCTCTGAAAACCCAACTTATGAATGGATGAAGCCTTGAAGGGCCATCTAGACACAAGCCACAACAGAGTTAAGTGTATTAAATTAATTTTAATATTAATTTTGTTAGCAGTTTTGGGTTATTTATAACTTGTCATTTCTATGCATATGTATAGTCCATTATATACTGTATTTTACAATGCAGCTGATAAATCTACCTGTGTACTTTCATAATATAATTTTGATTAGTGAGTTGGGGACAGTAGTGTACAATGTATAGATTAAAAATTCATTGCTGAGTTATTGGCAGAAAAGAAATATATGAATATATATATATATATATATATATATATATATATATTGCACTTTTTATGATGCTGGGGATTGAACCCAGGAACTTCATATTGAGATACACCCCAAACCCTTTATTTTTACTTTTCTTATTTTGAGACAAAGTGCTTTAAATCATTGAGCTGCACAGGCAGGGCTCATACTTGTGACCCTTTTGCCTCAGCCTCTCAGAATGCCAAAATTACAGGTGTGCACACAAGTAATTTCACCTTAGGTTTAGTTTTGCTTTGTGTTTATGATACAGTTTCGCAACTGATAGCCCTAGGTAGCACTACTAGAAATTGCTAATGTTCAGAATATTAATCCATGCCTTTTTTACATCAAAATGTTTCCTTTTACTTTGTATACTTTTATTTATGAGACCCTCTTATCTAGAAAAGCTATTGATGATGACAACAGTAGAAAATTCAGCTTTGGAGCACTTATCTATGCATGAATAAGTCCAAAACACATCTAGACATGTTACTTATATATTTTAGGGAAGGGTCTACAGGGTGTTCAGGGTCTCACTACTAGATCCACCTATTTACAGCCTCCCAAGAGCTGGTATTACAGGTGTGTGCCACCACACCCAGTCTCAATCGTCATCTCAGCCCATCCTTGGAGCAGGGTCAGCACAACAGGCCCTGGGGCAGGCCCTGGGATTGAACTCCCTGCCCCTGAGCCTGCTTGTAGGCACTTTAATCCATTGAGCTATTTGGCTGGCACTAGAAATGGTACTTATATAAATAAATACATAGAATTATCAGAATATAAACAGGTTGTTAACATGATTTGCCTTTGAAAGAGAGAGAATTGGGAGAGTAATACAGCAGAGATAACTGACAAAAAAGGAAGAGAGGAAAAAAAAAGCTCCCTTCATTTAAAAAATGCCTTTATAAATATTATTCTGGATGAAAGTCAGCCTCCTTAATAAATGGTGCCAGGGAAACTGAATATTCACATGTAGAAGATTGAAATTAGATTTGTATCTCTTTACTATGTACTACACTAAAATAAAAATGAAGCAAAGACATGCATATCAAAACAGAAACACTTAATCTGCTCAAAGGTGAAATATGTTAAATTCTTGAGGACATCAGCATAAGTAAGGACTTTTGAACAGAACAAGAAATAACACCAAGAATCAACAAATGGGATTACATCAGATTAAAAACCACCTGCGCAGCAAAAGTAACAGCCAATAAAGCAAAGAGGTAGATTACAGAATTGTTAAAAAATTTGTTGGCTCCTTCTCAGATGTAGGTTTTATATCTAGAATACAGAAAAAACTTCAAAATAATTTGACCACCAAAAATAAAACATACAATAACAAAATGGGCAACTGACATGAATAAATATGTCTCAGAAGAAACACAAACAGCTAATGAATATGTGAAGAAAAGTTTACCTAATTAGCCATTACAGGATAAAAATTAAGATAACACTGGGAGGGGCTAGGGAGATAGCTCAGTAGAATAAGCACTTGCTTGGCAAAAGCAAGGACCTGAGTTCAATCCCTGGTTCCACAAAAAAAAAAAAAAGACAACACTAAGATTCTACCTTACTTCAGAAAGAATGGCTATCACCAAGACATCAAATAAAAACAAATGCTGGTAAGGTTGTATTTAGAAATAAAAGAAAAAAAGGACCCCTTCTATGTTGCTTGTTGGGAATGTAAACTGGTACAACTTTTATGGAAATCAGTATGGAGACTTCTGGTTTTTTTCAGTGTATTTTAGTATAGGGTCTCACCACACAGCTCAGACTTGTGGTGATCCTAATTTCAGCCTTGCAGTACTGGGATTACTGGCAAGTGCCACCATGCCTGGACTCAGTGGCTGGCTCAGCATGCCCGGGGCAGGACCAGCATGGCATGTGGTGCCGGGGATCAAAACTGGGTCCTAGAGTTTGTCTAAGCAGGCGCTTAGACCTCTGAGCTATCTCCACGGCCCAGTGTGGACTCTTCTCCAAAAACTGAAAGCAAAAGTTCCCTTTCTAGATATCTTCCTGAAAGAGTGAGAGACTTAATATTACCTTAGACGTGCATGTCTTTTGGCGGGGGTGGGCACACAGTTCAGAGGCACTGAGTCCTGACAGCAGACCAAGTGTCCATCAAAAGGTGAGTGGAGCCAGGCACAGGGTGCACACCTGTGATTCCAGCACTCAGGAGGCTGAGGCAGGAGGATCATTGTGAGTGTGAGACCAGCCTGGGATACAAAGTGAGCTCAAGCCTGAGCTGTAGAGCGAGACCCTGTCTCAAAAACAAGAAAAAAAAAAATGGATAAGCAATGTGCTACTTAAGCACAAGGGAGCACTACAGTGTCAAAAATAATAATAATAATAATAATAATAATAATAATAATAATAATAATAATAATAACTGGAATCACTGTAAGAAAACGGACCCACCTTGAAATTACAAGGTTAAGTGCAATGAATCAAATACACAAGCACAAATATCATGTGGCTTCTTTTACATGAGAAATCCAAAGTATAAAGAAAGAGCAAAGTAAAAGATATTAAGAAAAAAGGAGATAGATTCTCTGCAAATGGTAAGGAGGGAGGGGGAAAAGAAAAGACGGGGAAATAAGAAGAATTAAGATGTATTATTCACGCGTACCAACCCCTATGTTGAATCCAAACATTATGTGCAGCAACCATGTACCAAGAAATCCTAAAAATGAACTGCCACATTGTAACTTCTTATTAAAAGTAATAAAAAATTTAAAAATTGAAATCCTAAAAATAAAATGTATAAGTTACAAAACTAAAAATGTATTTATCATATAATTGTGTCTACAGTTCTATGTATGTGACTACAGATTCGTATGCCTCTATTTGCAGGCAGAAAATATTAACAGAAAAAATATTTCTGTGCATCTGTACTGCTTTGTAAAATAATAACAAACGTGAGATAAAAAAATTGCTCAACATTGCAAGTTAATCACACATTTATGATCCAGAGTAGTAAAAGACAACAAACAAAAATGTTTCTACATGTTTGGGTATATACTAATATTTATGATGTTTTGAAAGATACTGGATTTTGTAATTTTTTATTTGTATTTATTTATTTTGCGTTTTAGGGAAGGGTGTACAGGGTGTTCAGGGTCTCACTACTAGATCGGACTCATAGTGATCCTCCTGTTTACAGCCTCCTAAGAGCTGGGATTAGAGACGCACCACCACGCCCAGCCTCAGTTGCCAGCTCGGTGCACCTCAGGTGCGGGGTTGGCACAGCAGGCCTGGGGATCGAACCCCTGGTCCCTGCGCCTGCTTGTAGGCACTTTAATCTACTGAGCTATTTGGCCGGCCTTGGATTTTGTAACTGTATGGTCTGTCTCCTAGAGGGATAGGATAGGTGTCAGGAACATTATTTTTTGATTATATCTTTCTTCTTCTTCTTTTTTTGTTTGGCAGGACCAGGGATTGAACTCAGGCCCTTGAGCTTGCCAGGCAAGCACTTATTCTACTGAGCTATCTCCCCAGACCCTTAATTATATTTTTCTATCATACTACTGATTATAAAGGCATGTAAAATTACTTTTAAATTTGAAAAAAAATAAGATACATATCAGCCTTGGTAGAAGGTAAACTTAAAGGTATCTATTAAAATATTAATTGTATCTATGTTTTTAGCTAGAAACTATACTGATTGGAATTTATCCTACATATATGTGTGTGATCATTTATAACATTGCCGGCAATATTGCTTTAGTGGTGATATGTTTTTGAAAAATTTCTAACTATTCAATTAACACTAAAAAACATTTGGTTTATGTTAGATTGCCAGAGGGAAAGCAAAGCTTCACATGCTATTTAAATATGGAGCCACTAGTAGTGCCTTTATTTTGAAAAGCCATTAAGAAAATATTACACAAAAAGAGCTTTTATTTATTTATTTATTTATTTATTTATTTATTTATTTTTCTTCTTCTTTTTATGTATTTGGTACAGGGTCTATAGTGTCTCAATACACAGATCAGACTCTTAGTGATCCTCCTGTTTTAAGTCTCCCAAGTGCTGGGATTACACGTGGGCACCACCACGCCCAGTCTCGAAAGAGCTTTAATGAAGCATTATGAATTATTTTTGTACTAGAATTAATTCCAGGGCCTCCTATGTGCTAAGCATACTCTGCCACTGAGCTTCTGATTAGTAAGAAAATTTACAGCATAAAATAGTGGATTTCTGATCACAAATGCCAAAAATTCATCATTTCTTAAAATATTCACATCCTATAGATTAAATAAACACTTCCAATTTCCTCAAAATATTTTCAAAGTTTTAAGGTCATTTTATGCTTTAGAGTTAAAGGTTACGTTTCTTGGAGATTAAAGAAAAACTCTGAAGTTAACAGTTGACTTAGGTAGTTATTCACATCAGTAAACACTGACAAGAAAAACAATTTAATATTTTATAGCAAAAGCAGGTGTCTCAGTTACTCTTCTCTCATTGCTGGGACAAATACCCAACACCCAAAATGAAGGAAGGAAAGGTTTATGTAACTCACAGTTACTGGAGGTTTCAGTCCATACTTGGGCAGTTCCAAGGCAGCCTGGCACGTGGCAGAGAGCAGCAGTTTATGGCAGGAGAACAACAATTGCAACAGAGGCAACCAACCAACCAGGGCAACGAAAGCAACAGAGTCTGTTTCTCTGTCTCTCTTCTAAGATACTCAGGCTATTGCCCTGGCTGGGAAAGGTAAACACACCCACAATCCCAGTAGTACTGAAATCCATTATCTTAGGAGTACTGAGACACATAATTCCAGTGCATCACGAGTGTCTTAGTTACTTTTTATTCGTTGCTGGGACAAATACCCAGCACTCATAATGCAGGAAGGAAAGGTCTATTTAGCTCACAGTTGTTGGAGGTTCCAGTCCATATTCAGCTGGCCCAAGGCTGAGTGGAACAGGGCAGAGAGCATCCAGTTCATGGCAGCAGAACAGCAACAATCACGACAGAGGCAACAGACCAACCAGGGCACAGAGAGCAACAGCCAGCTTCTGTCTCTCTGTCTCTCTGTCTCTCTGTCTCTCTTTATATTACAGTCAGGCTCTGTGCCTTAGCCTATCCACCATAGGCCACACCAATAATCCCAGCCGTACTCAGATGGATAACCCCATCAGTACTAAAACACATAATCCCAGTGGATCGTGACTCAAGTCCCAAACTCTAGAAGTCCCTGCCCCATGATTGTATGAGGCTTTGGGGGGACAACTAGATATAAACCATAACAATGAGTGAGTCTCAAACTCTAGAAGTCCCCACCCTATGACCACATGAGGCTTTGGTGGGACACCTAGATGCAAAACATAACAGTAGAGCACTCATATAATGAACATATCATAACAGGAACAGAACTCACTGGAATCTTCACTCTACCTGGCCAGTGTTCTTTGTTCTACATATCATATTTAAGGCATAACATTCCTCTCTGACCCCTAAAGTTCCAGGCCCTTTCATAAGACAAAAGGACTTAGTCCTTTTACAAGAGTCTGTAAATTCTAACAGTTCCAGCATTGCTCAGAGGTCCAAGTCCAAAGTCTTCTCTAGGACCAAAGGCAACTTTTTGCTGTCAGCCCCTAAAAAGAAAACAACTGGTTATAAACTTCCAACACAGTGGTACAGAGGAGCTCTTCCCATTCCCGAAAGGAAGCAATGAGGGTATAAACAGGAGTGAGTCCAGACTTTTGGGGGACATTTCATATTTAAACCATACCTCTGTGGTTCCTCTTGGAAAGGAGGAAAGGAAAAGGGAGAATGGTTAATATAATATTTCTTTTTATTACTTAAGAACTTCTCTATGACCACTGATTTTCTCAATTGTTAACTTTTGAACAATAGGTAGAATTTTGGTCATTGAATCACTATTGATTATTTATCAATCCATTACCACTGTCCCAACAGAAAGTGGTAAGTTCCTTCATATGTTCACTTTTAATTTTGAACCCATTTTAACTCATAAAAATTACACAAACATTACAAATGTTACCAAATACACCTCGTTCTGCTTCCCCAATGTTAACGTCTCACAATCACTGTGCTATTGTCATTGACTGATATACCCTTAATTAATGTATAGTCTTTACATTTTTCCAGTTGTCTCACGAAAGTCCTACCTTTGGACCAGAAACCAACCCAGAAAGGACATCACGTTTAGTTGCCACATTGCAGTCTACTTTATTCAGCAACATTGTGCACACTTTGTCTCTCATGGCCTTAACACATTTAAGACATGTTGATAGGTTATTCTATCAGACATTCCTCAATTTTCATTTGTCCTGTATTTTCTCATCATTAAATTTGGGCTGTACATTTTTAACAGGAATACAACAAAACAGTGTCAGGGGACTCCTTCCCTGTGTGCCACAGAGGGTATCCACATGGCACTTACGTTGACTTTGATCACATGATTAAAGTAGTGTCCTGGGACTGGGGAGGTAGCTCCATGACACAAGTGCCTCCCTGGCAAGTGCAAGGTCTTGAATCCGAACCCCAGTCCCACAAAAAAATAAATAAATAAAAATAAAAATAAAATAGTGTCCACCAGGCTCCTTTCCCACAAAGGGATTGCTTCTCTAGTATAGTTAACAAGTGCCTAGAGGAGAAGTATTTTAAAATGAAACTATGCAAACAACTTGCTTTTTTTTTTTTAGTCAGTAATGAGAATGGAACCCAAGGCCTTGCACATTCAGTGTGATGCTCCACTGCTGGTCTGTTGATTCCTCAGCCCTCTAGGTTATTTTTAAATTGTACTTTAGTCCACTATTTTATTATCCAGTCTTCATTTTCATATTTTCCACTTTATTAAGACATAACTTACCTACCACTCATTTTAGGCATACAACTCAGTGAGTTTTAATATTTTTATATACCATTGTGCAATAATCACCATGATCCAATTTTAGAACTTTAGGGACAGTGAAATAGCTCAGCAGACTAAGTTTTTGCTTAGGTAAGTGCAGGGGCCAGGGTTCGATCCCTGGCACCGCATGCCACGCCTGCCCTGCCTCTGCATGCTGAGCCAGTGATGGAGTCCAGGTGAACTAGTGCACGCCTGTAATCCCAGCACTAGGAAGACAGAAAACAAGAGGATCACTACGAGTCCAAGTTGCATAGTGAGACCCTGCACACACATACGAACACACACACACACACACACACATACACACACACACAATTTTAGAACACTTTCATCATCACAAAAAGTTTTTTGTGTTTGTTCACAGTCAGCCTTCTCTCTTGCTCAGACCCCAGGTAAACAATGATTTGCTTTCTGTTTTTATTTAGTTGACAACTAATTCTTTTTTGTGCTTTAACTTGCTTGACTTTAAAGAGTTCAGTAATATAAATGAGGTCATTTGGTCAGGTTTTAATATGAGTGATGGGTCCTTATAAAAAGCAACTAGAGCACAGACAGAAGTAGACATGGGAAGGCCATGCAGGGAGCAGAGAGCACCAGCCACCTGCTAGCCAAAGAAAGAAGTCTAACGTGCTGACATCATCGGCCTGGGCTTCCAGATCACAGGACCGTAGGAATATTAGTTTCTGCTCTTTAAACCACCTGGTCTTTGGTATTTTACCATGACGGCCCCAGGAAACTATCAACTGGAGTTTTAAACTGCTCAGTCATGTCCCTGGGATGGGTCTAACTCCCTCCACTGGCTGGCACTTAGTCAACTCTTACAATCTGCAGATTTGTGCTCTTGGATTTTCTTGATCTACTTTACTGACAATTTGTTCTGCCTCATTTCTCTCAATTGTTCTTTGTGCAGCTCCTCTTACGTAGGTATAGATATTGAGTGTGGTTCTTTTATTTTTATTTTTATCTTTTTCTTTTAGGACTCTTTATCTCCTTGTTGTTTTGCTCTGCTTTTCTGGAAATTGGTTCAAGCTTATTAACCTGATTCTTTGAACTTTTTTATTATCATATCCTATTTTAAAAATAACCCCAGATCCTCTTTTTTGTTCCCTAAATGTTTCTTTTTAAAATAATATTGTGTTGTGGGTATAATATCTCCTTTTATCCTTCTGTGGATATTAGGGATGGGTTTTTCTCCCAGCATACTCATAGTTATTTCCAGATTGCTTGGCTCCTTTTGGTCTCTGCCTTCCATATTGGTGCTTTTCCTTTGATGTCTGCTAATCTTTGGGTATCTACTGAAATTGAGGAATGAGTTGCTAAAGAAAATGTAAAGGGCCAGACAAATAGCTCAGCAGATTAAAGTGCCTGCAAGCAGGGTTCAGGGGCTGGGGTTCGATCCCTGGGTTTACCATGCTGGCCCTGCCCCCAGGGCGCGCTGAGACAGCAATTGAGACTGGGTGTGGTGGCACGTGCCTGTAATCCCAGCTCTTGGAGGCTGTAAAAAGACTGATCACTAGGAGTTCCATCTAGTAGGGAGACCCTAAACACCCTGCAGACCCTTCCCTAAAATACGAAAAGAAAGAAAGAAAGAAAGAAAGAAAGAAAGAAAGAAAGAAAGTGCAGAGATTCCAAGCCCATGGGCAAAACATGTTGATTGCAGGCCTCAATTGGGTCATTGGGCTGGGTGCTTTACTTGGGCCATGCTTGTCATGAGTGTCATTGGCCTCTCCTCAGCACGTGGTCCCAGATGCCTCAGAGAAGAATTTCCAACTTCCAGTATTTGGAACTAAAATGGAGGTAAAACTTTTGAAATTTTGTTGAGTTATGAATATTTCCATAAATTTTCACTCAGCCTTTCCTTTTTCTATCTATCTATATATCTATTTATCTATCTATCTATCTATCTATCTATCTACTTTGTGGCCACTCAGCCCACCCTAGGGTGGGGCGGGCACAGTATGTGGTGCTGGGGATTGAACTGTAGCCCCTGCAGTTGTCTAAGCCTACCTAAGCAAGTGCTTTTGACCCCTGAGCTATCTCGCTGGCCCAGCCTTCCCTTTTTATGATACTGAGCCTCATCTACAAATGAGCCAAGTGTTCCCCAGTAGGCGCCTTTCTCTATTTCACTCTATCCAGCTTCTCCATGCTAGTTGAGGAGCTGTTTTCTGACTATATATGGTTAAGGAGGAATCTGGGGATTTAAGCCCTTCTAACACAGACTTACAACTCACTCCTGTTTTGGGGGTGGGGGGTGTATGCGCATGTGTGCACGCATGTGTGCATGTGTGATACTGGGAATCAAACTCATGACCTTGCTCTTTCAAGGCAAGCACTGTGCTGCTGAGCTGTATCCCCCAACTCACTCCTTCAGTTTTTAACTTCAAATGCATTCCCATTTCCAGAGGCTCCTGCCATTCTTTCGACAAATCTCTAATGCAGTCTCTAATACAGTCTTAGTTTTCTCCATGACAAAATTAAAAATCATCTTTTGCAGGTAATCAGTAAGTAAGCTACTTCTTTATCTGAATGGTTTCTGAGTTCCAAAATCATTTGTTCTTACCCTTCCTGATCTCCTCATCTATGTGGGCTTGCCTTAAAATATTTTTCTTGTCATTTTGTTAGGTTTCAGGGAAGAAGCAAAATACATGCATAAATTTAACTGATCACTCTACTCAGAAGTCTATTTTGCATTTTTACAAGAAGATTAAAAACTTACTCACAAATGTTTGAAGAGAAACAGGCCTGCTTCTTAATTTTGCTGTCGACTATCCCCAGACTCAGAGAACCTGGTCAACAGTGTGTTCACAGGACGGAAATCACAGCCAGACTCACACTTTTATCTGAGAAACCACAACTTTATTTACTTTTATGGTTCCTCTGTAAACTGCAAAGGAAACTCTAACTTCTACTAGGTATAGCTACAGCCAAAGAGACCTTGTGAAATCCTTCCTTTCTGGCCTTGGTCTTTAAATATAGCTCAAGGATACTACTAATTGTCCCTCTTACCATTGACTTTCTTTTGACATAACAAAATCTCCAATTTTGGATACTTTGCATATGCTAGGTGGACAAGGAATTTTCTATACAAATCCTGCCTACAGCCCAGTAGTGTCTACATTTTGTCCCTGTCTTTCAAAGGATGAAACTAAGACTGAAAATAGCTTGTTGAGTTTCGCCCAGCTATGAGTTGTAAAGCTAGGATTTCAAACCAGGATGCCTTGGCTCCCAATCCCTTTCCACCCCACTGTGCCATCATAATGATGACTTTTCCCCAAAGTCTTTGGAGTGCACATTTTCAAGTCCCCAGCTCATTTAGTTATACGCCCTTGTCCCTTTCAATACAGCCCCCGTTTCATGTGTTCCACATCTGTGGGTGGCATCCAATTGCTTCAGCCTTGGAAAATGCCAGAACCACTTTTCCTTCTAACCTGAACATTCCTTACTTTCTTACTCACATGAAGACATCACTTTGGGGAAAAGATTTCATGACCTCCAAGGAGGTGCTTTCCATGCACCATGAAATGTATTGTAGCATGTAAAACTTCTCTTTGCCTTATTAAAATGGTCATTCTTCCACAGAGAAATTATCTGTTGGTGGGACCAGAGAGATAGTTCAAAGATGGAAGCACTTACCTGGCAAGCATAAGGACCCAGGTTCAATCCCTGGCCCACATGCCGTGGGCGTCCACTGTGTGCTCCTGGAACTGGACGTGGTGGTAAATGCCTGTAACCCTAATGGTCAGGAGGTTGAGCAAGGAGGATCTCTGTGAGTTTGAGACCAGCTTGGGGGCTATAAAAGTAAGCACAAGGCTGGCCCAAATTGCATAGTGAGATCCTGTCTCAAAAAAACAAACAAAAAACAAAGAAATTATCTGTTGACTCATCTATCCCTTAATTGTACTTGACTATAGACTTATAAAGCTATGATATGACAATATTCATCTTATTCATGTGATATGTCTATTGCCTAAAACAATGCCAGACACTAAAATATTTTGTCAAGTCAGTGGAGATCCACATGCATTTCTGAGTTAAAATATTTTCTCATTGAAACCTTTCTACCTCTCTGAAACATGTTTTGGAAGCCTTGGAAGGAGGCGGTTTGCCACCTCATATACAGAGCTTGGAACGCTTCTTAGTAAAAACTCCCAAGAGCTGGGATTACAGGCACCGGCCACCATGCCCAATCTCAATTGCCATCTCAGTGCACCGGGGGCGGGACCGGCTCTACAGACCTGGGATTGAACACCTAGCCCCTGTGCCTGTTTGTAGGCGCTTTAATCCCCTGAGCTATTTGGCCAGCCCTTAAATGTGCTTCTTTCTCTAAAAGGCTTTCATTTAGGGGACAGAATGTACCAAATATGACCTCTCTAAATGTGGCTTGGTAGTATAGCTTCTAAAACTATAGAGGGAAGAGAGTACAATTTAAGTTTCACTGAGATGATGAATTTTAATATAACATATGAAAATTATATCACATCATATGCAGAATTTTTTCTAAGGAAATTCTGAGAAGTATTTGCATGACTCTAGGCAGTCTGAAGTTTTTACTAAGAAGAATTGCAAGCTCTGTATATGAGGTGGCAAGCCGCCTCCTTCCAAGGCTTCCAAAACATATTTCAGAGAGCTAGAAAGGTCCATTCTTCTGCTGCGGGGAGACCCAGAGATTCTGTTTTGTCTCCAGAAAACCAGGTTTATACACCGTGGGACAACAGAGCAACGCTTCATTGACAGCAACCAAAATTATCAGGATGAGAAATTTAGGAGTATTTTCAGCATACCAGATGCAGTTCAAATGGAAGGGATCTACCCAGGGGTCATTAGGACATCCTGCCTAGGAAGGCTGCTCGATAGGGCAGAACCCTGTGCTCTGGAAACTGAAGGGAGGCTTCAAATAATCTGCTGGTAGACACTAAGAATAAAAATTTATGAACCAGGTACAATGAGATACATGACAGACTTCTTGAAGAAAAGAATCTTCCACTGAACCCAAAAAGTCCCAAGGAAAGTCATACTTGACTAACCAGCAGACACAGAAAATCAGAAAATGTAAGCAAGCTTACAGTGATGTCAGTAAAGATCTTTGCTATTCCTTATCCTTCCCCCGACCAAACCTCAGTGCGTTAGAAACTGGCCAGCTAGTGCAGGACAAGAGAAGAGAAGTGGTAGTAAAGCGCAGAGAAGCCGAACATTCATTCTTCCTGTTTCCTGCAGCTGACAGACAGCCTGGAACACTGTCTGCCCAAGTCTGGGGGTGGAGGGGATGGACCATTAAAGATAAAGTAGAGCTCTGACTAATATCCTAGCATCCTAACTGGATTTCTGATCTCAGACACAAGACCATGTTGGGAGTTAAGAGTCACACCGAACAGTAAGAGAAACCATGGGCTCTGCCCACCTTTCCTATGAGAAGGACAAGAATAATTCCTGTGGAGTATGCTTCAACCAGACAGCGGGAAAGAGAATGGAGGTGCAGCTTAGTTTAATTTGCCAGTCCTACATTCACTGTTGAGCTTATGTGGGCATTTATACTAGCATGTTGAGCTTTTTTACAAGTTTATTCTTCAGAAAACACTGAAGTCTTAGAGAGAGAACCAGCATCTTTAGTTTATAGCACACCTGCCTGTAGGAGCACCAATCTCTTTGCCCCCTGTTTTTCTAAACACTTGTCTGATTTGGGGCACCCCACCTCTCAGATTTTTTATTTTAGCTGCCATTTATGCAAATTATTCCAATAAACTCTGTCAAAAACCCAAGCTTTGAGAAGTTTTTAATGAGGCATTTTGGGAATATTTTCATTTGTTTTGAAATGAGAGTAGGAGTCCTCATCAAAACCACTGAGAGCAATGGTTCTTTTTTTTTTTTTTTTTTTCTTGGCAGGACTGGGGTTTGAACTCAAGACCTTGCACTTGCCAGGCTGGCACTTGTGCCATGGAGCTATCTCCCCAGACCCAAGAGAGAGCAATGGTTCTTGAACTTTGGAACATAATAGAACCACCTAAGGACACTTAGCTCACCTCTTTAGAGGATCATGCCAGGTTTTACTTCAATAAATATGAAAAATAAAATAAATGTGAACTTCCGTGCTTGCTGTTGATTTTCCAGGTAAGGTCTGGGAAGATAGCTTGGCCATCAAAGTGCCTTTCTGGCAAGCACAAGGACTTGGGTTCAATCCCTGGTGCTGCACATCATGCTGGCCACCCAAACCTGGTGTGGTGATACACGCCTGTGATCCCAGCAGTGGGGAGGCTGCAACAACTACGAAGGCTGAGCTCCGTGATGAGACCCTGTACCAAATAAATGAATAAATAAATAAATAGATTTTTAAAAATTAATTTTCTGGGTAATTCTGAGATTCCCAAAGTTTGGGAACTTTGGTTTTATAATTGCTAAGGCGTAGGGGATGGGTTTGGGGGTGGGACGCTCACGTTTCCTGCACTTGACCTCCAAATTCCACCTCTTACTCTATACCAGGATCACCATAAAAGTGACAGGGACCACACAGTCAGGTTATCCTTGGTGTGATGACCCAAGGGCCAGCACAGGACCATGTGCAAGGCCTGGAAGGACTGAGCCGGGCAGACCTGGCTGCAAGCGCACGTGGCTTGCTTCTACTGCTCCAGAAAATATGCTGGTGTTTGTCATCAGGCCTAAATGTGTTACGGTGATGTGCAGGGGCCTAAGTTGGGGTGTAGTAGACTAGAAAAACATTAGATAGTAACAAAATGGGCAAAAAGTATTTCAAAAATTCATATAAGCTTTATATTAACACTGACAGACATTAGGGATCAATAACATTTCTATCGCTTTGTCTCATTTTAGTCAATTGGCTCCAGGTATGCAGGGAGATCACAGATGTTCCACACTAGTAACATTATTTAAAATGTTAACACACATCAACACCAAAAAAATCCCAAACAGGCCCTAATAGACATTTGGGAAGTAATATAAATAGATGTAATAAAATACAACTCAGTAGTGTACTGATCTTAAAAAAAATTAATTCTGTTCACCTAATAGACACAGAAAGTGCATTTTACCCTGTTAAAGTATTTTTAGCCTCTTAAATTGAAAAAAACAGAAAAGAACAATCTCAGCATTAGTGACAGTGCTACCCAATAAAACCTCTGGAAACACCATTTATAACTGGTATAAACCAACAAAAACTAAAATTATACAACATTTTATCTTAAATTTTTATTTTAAAACCTCAACAATATGAACTTTTTTTATCTATATTAAGATTATTTTGTTGTTCATAGTCTTATGTAATGCAATTAGTATTATTATCTTCACCCTCATGCCTGACGACCATCTAAGAGTCAGTTATAGAAATCATACAGTGTTGTCCTTTTTGCCCTGAATAATTCAGTGTATATCCTAAGAATAAGAATAGTCACTTATGTAACCATGGGGCAAGTGTCACCTCCAGGAAATATCAATGTGCTATGATGCAGCTATCAGATACCTAGGTTTGATTGTTGATATGCAGATTTTACTCATCCCAATAATGGTCTAGCTGGTAGTTTTTCCTGACCTGGGATCCATTTCAGGATCCTAGGCTATTTTTAGCCTTTCTTAATCTTTACCAGTTCCTTAACCTTTCATTACTCTCATTAAAGAATAAACAGTTGTTTAGTATAATGTCCCTCAACTGAAGTCTGTAATTAAATTATGGCCCTTTTGGTAGGAGTTTATAAAGTTTACCCTACTTCTGGGAATCTGCTATGAGGAAATAATCATAAACATGTAAAAACCATTTACATGACTGTCTTAGTTACTTTTTATTCGTTGCTGGGACAAATACCTGACCCTCAAAATGAAGGAAGGAAAGGTTTATTTAGCTCACAGTTGCTGACGGTTTCAGTCCATATTCGGCTGGCCCAAGGCTGAGTGAAACAGGGCAGAGGGCATCCAGGTTATGGCGGCAGAACAACTAACTCACAGGAGCAGAGAGCAACAGCTCTTTAAAAAGTCTCTTTGTACTCAGTCACTCTGACGTGGGCCCATTGTGCCCTAGAGTAGAACCAATCATACCCCAGGATGGGCCCTTGATCCCGCTCGAGGGAGGAGCCAATCATATCTTAGGCAGGCTCAGGTCATGCTCCAGGGAGGAACCAATTGTAACACATAATCCTAGTGGATCATGACTCATGTCTCAAACTCTAGAAGTCCCTGCCCCATGATTGCATGAGGCTTTGGGGGGACAACTAGACATAAACCATAACATTCCGCCCCTGGACCCCCAAAGTCTCATGCACATCCCTTTGTACAAAAGACATTTGAGTCCATCTTGAAGAGTTGTCAAAGTCCCAACAGTTTCAGCATTGCTGAAAAGTCCAAGTCCCAAGTCTCCAGGATCCACTGCAAATTCTCAACTGTGAGCCCCTGTATAACAGAAAAGTTAAGCATATCCAACATTCAAAGGTACAAGATAAACATTACCAATCCAAAAGTTGCAAACAACAGGGTAATACAAAACACTGGGACCAACACAAGTCCAAAATCCAGCAGGGTAAACATTAAATCCCATAGTTCCAACTGGAACATCTGAAGCAGTCTTCACTGAGTTGTGACCTCCAAAGGTCTTACACGGCTCCTTCCCTACAGCACTCTTGGCGGTAGTTTCCATAGCTTCTCTTTTAGGCCGGCTTTGCTCCCTCTTTGCCTGATCCATGTTCCTGGCTTTTCCACACTTCTGGGGTTTCCACTCAATAGGCTTCTCACTCTCTGCTTCACACACTGCCCTCTGAGGGACACACTGCCTGGCCTCCCAGGCCTTCTTCTGAAATCAAGGTGGAACCCTTCTTAACCTCAGAGCTCCTGTGTTCTGAATGCACCTAAAATGAATGCCACGTGGATGATGCCAAGGGTTGCTGCCTGCTGGAGCAGTATCCAGGCTTCCTTCTCTCTTGACTGTAGAGGTTGAGGGCCTAGATCACTGACCACTCTGACCCTGATTCTGAGAAACAAATTCTCCATGCCGGCGCCATTTTGGAACC
>PVKN010013663.1:0-19759 GCA_004027915.1 Capromys pilorides | reverse complement strand
GTCCATCCTGGGTGTCTCTCTGTCACCTCCTGGACCTTGCCATACAGCTGGAAGACCCAAGGTGCCCCCTACCCCACCCTCCTGGGAGCAGGGGACTCTATCTGGCTCTGACCTTCCATGGGACACCCACAGCCCCTTTCATGCCACAGCCAGTGCCCTGAGGCCTGATACAATGCATGAGGGGCCAGGATGGTGGCCACGGAAGGGAGCCCAGGCCACTGTCCCACGGCTGCTTTGGAGCCGGTCCCCTGAGTGCATCCCTTCAGACCTCCTGAAGGTCCAGGCAGAAGGGTCGTGGTGGCAACTCACGCCCAGCGTGGTCAGAATCAGTGTCCAGAGAGTGGCCCCTTTTGGAGATGGTGAAAGTGGGCAGACAGAGGCAGGGCCCAGGAGAGCCTAGAAACTGCCTGTGTGCGTGCACATTTTGAGTACCGGCTGTGGGCCCAGGGCAGCCAATGGGGTGTCCCTTCGACTTGTCCCCCAGATATAGGCAGCCAACCAGCGACAGGGTGTGACCTGTGTGTGCTGCCCATGGCACCTGGGGCTCTGGAGTTCAGGAGCTCAGGGAACATGGCCAGGGCAACACGGGAACTGGAGTTGTCACCTCATTCCCTTCAGTAGCTCGGGTTTCAGTAAACGCATGCGGCCCCCCACTGGCACAGCGAGGCCTGCGGCAAGGCAGGCTTGGTGGAGCCCTGGGATCCCAGAGGAGGGCAGGTGGGGCTGTCTGAGGAAAGGGACAGATGGCACAGGAGGAGGGCAGAGCAGGATTGCTTGTGACCACATCGCCAAGGTGGCTTTCACCCGGGAGGTGGCAGCCCGTGTCTGTCGGGCTCGGTCGGTTGTTCATTCACTCATTCATTCCTTTGTCAGGCGGTCAGTTGGCCTGACGCTGGCTGGGGGAGGTGTGGCCAGCAGACAGATCTCTGCTGTCCTGACCCCAGCTGTGGTGACAGCCATGCATGCCTAGTCCGGAGCTGCCCTCAGGCAGAAGGACAGCGGGCATGCTTCTAAGAGGTGTGGTGGAGGTGGATCTGGTCACTTGGCCGTGCAGCCAGGAAGCTCCATCAGCCAGCGGCACTGGCGCTTGCGGCCCTGCGCCTCGACCTCACCTGCCAGCCTGAGGTTCCTGCACACACCCGTCGGCGTCCGCGTCGGCATCTGCATCGGCATCTGCATCGGCGTCAGGCGGGATTGCTTGCGTCTCCCTTTGCTCATTTATGCATCCCTGTAGCCCTGTCCGCAGTGTCTAGCCTGCCTGGTTCCATCTGGGAGGCCCACGTTGGGGTGTGGTGAGTCTGGAGGTGCGCAGTGCCCTCTCCCTGCCTCCCCGGGTTGCTGGGCCGACGGCAAGTGGGCAACTCCCTCCAGATCACTAGCAGCGGGCACAGGTTCACTGCCAGGCTTACAGCAGGGCTGCCCACCTGGGCACTGCAGACACCAGGGCCCACCCTAGGTCCCACTCCTGTCCTTGCATGCATTTGTGTCCTGACTAGTCAGGTAGGGTCCAGGCCACCAGCATGACCTTGGTCCACCCTGATCGCTGGGCAAAGACGCCACCTGCACTGACAAGGGTGTCCCAAGGGCCAGTGTCAGGACCTGTGTGTGGACTACAGAGGACACAAATCACCCCAGAAGGGTCCATTTTTCTTTTCCATACCTGAGGTCTAACCCAGGCCCTTTACACTATGCCATCTCCCCAGTTTTTTCTTTTTCTTTTTTTTTTTTTTTGTGGTACCAGGGATTGAACTCGGGACCTTGCGCTTGTTAGGCAGGTGCTTATGCTGCTGAGCTATATCCCTGGCCCAACCCCAGCTCTTTTTATATTGGGCCTCACTAAGTTGCTCAGGCTGAGCTCAAGCCTGCCAGCCTCCTGCCTCGGTTTCCCTATGTCTGTATTTTTGTCTCTTTTCCCAAATATTCAGTTGTTGTTGAAGCGTAATACTCAACAAGAGTATCTGGGGTGCCCACCGCGCCACCAGCACCTGGCTAGGAAACAGCATGGCCACCCCCAAGCTGCCTCTGTCGGTGGTCCCCTGTACGCACAGAGCAGAGCCTGCAGTTAATTCCCAGGATAGGGTGCTGCACAGTGACCTGTGCGGGCGATGTCTTGCCTCACTGAGCTCCATACTGGAAGTCCAGGTGAGGTGAACCGGGTGGGGCCTGGGCTCGGGGCTGCTTCTGAGAGAGCAACTTTGGGGAGCTCAGGGCATGGGCACCGCCCTGGGCAGGTGCCAAGTCATAGGCCTGAGAGGCAGGGTGCAGGTGACGTGAAGAGGGCTGTGCCCCACCCTCTGGGGAGCACGGGTGCTCCAACAGTCCTTGTTCTCAGGAAGGGGCCACTGGGAGCATGCAAGGGCCCGAGTGGCCAGCAGTGCCCCTGCACCTGCCTCCTGGACAGTGGGTTCCCTGCAGCAGGCAGAGCTGCAAGAGGAGGCCCCGCAGGAGGGGTCAAGGGCAAGTCTAGGGGATCTGAGAGGAGCCCCTGAGGTGCACAGAGGCCACCCGTCCTGCAGGCCCAGCTTGGCTGGCACTGAGTGAGCACTCCATAACGGGCCCCCCCTGCACGGAAGACGCAGGAAGCCCCTTCTCCAGGTATGTGCATGCCACCACTCAGGCCGCTGTGCCCCCACCTCCCAGACCTGTGCTGCCCCCCACCCTGTCCCCACTCTTGCGTCCTGGCCACCCCTCCTCTTCCTCTGTCCCCTGCAAACGGTTCTTCTGACAGAAGCTGACAAGAGCCATTTCCAAGATGGATTGATTCAATTTAGCACAATTTTTGCTGGATTTGGTGACGTATGGCTCCCTGTTGGGACCGCATTGAATGTGCCTCTGAAGAGAGGGGGTTTATTAGGCTGGGCAGCATGAGCAGGTGGGGCCCGGGTGGGTGGGGGCAGTGCCCAGGGGGACGCTGCTGCTGCCTGGAGCCCCAGGGCCTCCAGCGCCCCATGCCCTGGAGACCTGCGCCTCTCAGAAGGAGGCGCCTTGAGAGCGGCTTTCCATTGTCCTCCAGGGCCTGTATTTCCATTCTGTTCCCAGCAGCCAGGTTTTGCAGCTCCTCGACCACCAGGGGAGGACAGGAGCTAAAGGCATCTCCCTGGGGCCTGATAATTCTTAACCGGGTGGAGGCTGCAGACCCCCTCCCTTGAATCCCAGGGCGAGTGTGCATGTGTGTGCCTGCACTCGGCCACCCAGCCTGGGCCCATGCCCTGGCGGCTGGTGGCCTCCTGTGCCCACAGCTCTATGCAGCGAGTGTGACACCAGCTCTGGCCTCTGTCCTGGCAGGACCAGGCTGCCCCTGAGGCAGCTACTGGGGGAGCTCAGCCAGCATCAGGGAGGTGAGACCCCAAGGGTGGGCACCCTGCACTGCCCTGGCCCCACCCATGCCCCAGGGTCCTGCAAGCCCCACCCCTGCCTATAGCTTCTCTTTGGTCCCTCACCCCAGCCCCTGGACCTTTGCACCTGCCGCTCCCCCTGCCTGCAGTGCCCCTCCCGGATCCGCACCTGGCTCAGCACCTGGACCTCCAGGCCTCTGTGCACAAGCTGACCGCACGCTGCCTGTGCCTTGTCTGTGCTCTGCGCCCCGCTGCCCAGAGCAGCACCTGCGGCAGGTGGCCTTAGGTGGGCACTGGGCCCATGCTGGCTCGAGGCTGCTATCCAGCGCTGGATGCAAGAAGCAGGCTCCTGGGCTGAAAAGTGGCCCCCAGGAGGTGTGGCCCCCATGCTCAGAACCTGGCTCTGTCACACTGCTTGAGAAAGATGCTTCGCTTCGGCAGTCAGAACATTGAGACGCGCTGATCCAGGGTGCCACCTGCGCTCCTGAGTGTCCTTGGAAGACAGTGTCAGAGGCAGGCTTGGGACACCAGAAGCAGAGACCCCAGGGCAGGGCCACCAGCCAGGGGACGGGCGCGGGGATGCCCTGCTCCCAGCTGGCGCTGCTGATTTCTGACTGCTGTCCCTAGCAGCGAGGGACACCTTTCTGTTGTCCTAAGCCACAGGCTGGCAGGGGCCCATGCCCTTCCTGGCAGGCAGGATTCATTTGTATTTGCGTGACTGGAGCCCCAACTTCAAAGTGTCTTGTAGCTCCCTCCCACCCCTGTTTTTGGGGGGCGTTTGATGGGTGCCGTGTTTTCTTCCCTCTTTGGAAGCAAATGGCTGATCGATCGCTTTTCATCTCCACTTTGAGTAGTTGTAAGAGCTGCTTTTTATAAACATCAATTACGGCCCTAATAAATGAAGGGTCCCTCACACCGCACACATTACAGTCCACTCCCATATCAAAGCGCCGCCTCACCGTCACTGCTGCCGCAGCTGGAGCTGATTAACGGGGAGGGGCGGCGTGGCCAAGAACAACGCTAATTTAATTGCAGATCCGCAAAGGGTTGAGGATGGCAAGACCCGTGAGCCGCAGGGGCAGGTGGGCAGGGGCCGGACTGGGCCAGCCTGGGCTTGGATACCCTGCCCGCCACTCCCTCTTCATTCGGACCCTGGGGTGGGCGCTGGGCCCAGCACCTCCTCGCCTGCCTCCCACACGGAACCACGCTGCCAGGCCCCCTGCCCTTGCCTCCGTCACACTGGCCTGCCAGTGCTCTGAGGACAGCTCCTTGCCATGGCTAGCATGGCTCCCGGGTCCCAGCAATGCCCGTTGCTTCAGACCCTGCCCCTTCCTGCCCTGCAGGTGTGGCTGCAGGGACAGGGACCCCCGCCCTGCACGCCTGGCTTCCTGTGCTTCCCACCCACCACTGGGTGACGGTGGCTGCTGCCTGCTGGGCCTCTCTGCCCATGTGTCCCTGAGGCTGCAGAGCCTACCTGGGAGTGCCAGGCTGTCCCCTGGCTCTGGCGCCCAGCTGCCTCCGGTGCCCCTTTCTCCTGCCGCACCCTTCGCCGAGCACACCTGGAGCTCCTCAGCACCTCCTTGCCCCCAGCCTCTGCAGAGACATGGGGATACTTGCCTGCCCACTCCGGGCACCGCCTGTGAGCTCCACAGACTGTCGGGATCCCATGGTGCCCCCCAGAAAACCGGTCCCCAAAGGACGGAGCACCTCCATTGGGAGGACCGAAATGGGCCTTTGTGCTACCAGGGCCGTTGCTCCTTAGGAACCCGCTTTGAGAACGGCTGGGGTTGGGAGCCCTTGGTGGGCAGACCCGAAAACCTCAGAGAGCCCCTGAGTACAGCCAGGGAGGCCAAGATCTCTGGGAGTTCTGGTTGGAAAGGTGCTTCACCTTTGTGTCTGGAGGTCGGGGGGGTTCAAGATCACCCACACCTCCTTCCCTGGTGACCACATTACTTTACGGCTACCTCTCCCACCATGTCTTCCCTCCTCCTTTCCTCTGCTATCCTCTCCATCTCCCCTCCTCTCCCCTTCTTCCTTTTTTGTGACAGGATCTCACCATGTAATTCACTCTGCCCTTGAACTCTGGGCGATCCTCCTGCCTCAGCCTCCCCAGTGCTGGGATCACAGGCCTGTGCTCCCATGCCCAGCGCTCTCTCCCAGAGGTCTGTGGGCCTCCCTCCGAGGCAGCCCACAGCCCGGCACAGGCTCCCCACTCTCAGGGCTGCCTTGGAGCCAGGGCTGGTGCCCTGCCCTGCCCTGTAGTCTGTGAGAGACCTGGCGGTCCTGCATGCTGGCAGCCTTGGGCTCTGGCCACAGACCCGCCCCCTCCCAGCCGCCCTGGGGGGCTTCAGCCAGGCTGCTGGGCACCCACAGTCTCCACTCCCCCAGCTGTGCTCAGGGTGGGGGGTCCTGTCCCTGTACCCCGTCTCCAGGGGGCACCAGGGCCCTGCAGAGATCCTAGGGGCAAAAGGCCAGGCTGACAAGTCAGAGGGTTTGTGGGTGTGTGCGTGAATGCACGTGTGTTTGCCTATGAGTGTGCACACATGGGTGTGTGTGTGTGTGTACACGCGTGTGTGTGCGTGCATGGCAGGATGGTGGGCGGGGAGCTGCCCTCCGGCCCAGCATGGAGGCCCCGGCAACTCCGTTCAGGTTGCTTCCTTGCTTGTGACTCGTTTCTGGTTGTTCCGCTTTTGTCTGTGGTTCTCTTACTGGGTGGTTTCTTCAGAAATGGCTGTCGATCCAAAGTACGCCATGTTCAAGCTGGATGTGGGGGTGCACGCCTGTCATCCCAGCACTCGGGAGGCTGAGGCAGGAGGATCGCTGGGAGTTCCAGGCCAGCATGGACTACAAAGTGAGCTCAAGGCTAGCCTGGACTGCCTAGCGAGACCATCTCTCAAAAAGACAGAATATATATATATATATATATTCATGGCTCTTCTTGCCTCAAAGAAAGAACCAGCTGAGCCGAGCCAATAGTGCCAACGCCAAGAAGTATACTTGAAAAGTGGGGGTAAAAGAGTGGGGGGCGAAGCCAGCTCTGTGGGGAGAACAAAGAGGACAGGAGGGCAGAGGCGGAAGTGCCCGCGGCACCCCGGCTCTCCCTGGTGGCTGTCCTCACCCTGCATCCGTGTCATCATGGGACGCCCTGGACAAGCTCTCCGTCCGGACTCTGCCCGGCGAGCCTGCACACGCGGCCCCTCTCGCTGCCCAGCCAGCTGTGCCCCACCCCACCTCCATCAGTACCAGGGCTTGGATCCAGAGCCTTCACGCTGAGGTGCAGCCACAGCCCTGTTTTCGTTTTTTTAAAATGTATTTGGTACAGGGTCTTTACTACACAGCTCGGACTCGTAGTGATCCTCCTGTCTCAGCCTCCCCAGCGCTGGGATTACATGCATCACCATGCTGGGGCTCAGTGGCTCAGCATGCCTGGGGGCGGGGCTGGTGCAGCCTGTGGTGCCAGGGATTGGAAACCGGGGACTGAACCCATCCCTGTGCTCGCCTAAGCAGGCACTTAGTCTGTTGAGCTATCTCACCGGCCCTCAATTACTTACTTACTTACTTACTTACTTACTTATTTTAATGTTGGATCTTCCTGAGTTGCCCTGGCTGGGCTCAAACTTGTGAGCCTCCTGCCACAGCCTCCCGGGGTGCTAGCATGAAGATGCATACCTCACAGCTTTCCGCAGTAAGTTTACGTCTGTACTCTGGCCTCCGGTGTTACTCAAGGAGGTGCCAGCAGCTGGGGTCACAGGATGCCCGATGACGAGGTCCCTTGGCAGGTGACCCCGGGGCTGTGGCTCTGGCAGCTGGGGAGAGGGATTAGAGCTGGCAGCGTACAAGCCTCTGCCCAGGCAGGTCAGTGTCTTCCTGTGCCGGGTGAGGGGCTCATCTGCAGAAACGGGGGGCCGGAGACCCTGTCCCCATGCAGGGCTGCAGTCAGATTTGTACTGGGGACTTACGTGACCACAGGACGGTGGGTGGGCTGCTGCCTGAGCTCCAGCGCCATGAGGAGTCGGGGCGAGGATGGGGACGGTGGCGTCGGGGGCCTGTCCCTGGTCACAGGTTTCTCCGGCCTTCACGGAGCCACCTTCAGTTCCCCAGCTGTCAGTGAGCGGGCGGGCTAGTGCCCGCAGCTCCCAGCAGTGCTGCACCCGGCCTCCGGAGCAGTGCGGGTTCGAGACTGACCCTGCCGTGGGCGGGACGGGAGCTCCTCCAGCCTCCCCTTCTTTGTTTTATCCTGGAGACTAAGCTCGGGCCCTTCCAACTGACTTATATCTCCAGCCCTTTTTGTTTTATTTATTGATTTGTTTTCAAATTTGAGCCGGGTCTCACTAGATCACTAAGTTGTCCAGGCAGGACACTCACTGGCCATCCTCCTGCCTCAGCCTCCAGGGGGCTGGGGCGACGGGCATGTGTCTCAGGCCAGCTTTGAATCTTCATTCTTGCTGTTTCCGGGGCACCCAGCCTCTGTCGGGGAGGGCACCCTGTGTTCCCCCGTGGCTGTGCGTGAAGCGACCGATCCCTCCTGGCCCTTCCTGGGGGCCAGTTGGGAGCCGAGACTCCTGTGGTCACTTGGCCGCTGTCTCCCTGCTGCACCACAGCCTCTCCTCTATGTCAGGGGCGGCGGGCTGGCAGGGCCCCGGTGAGTCACTCCAGAGGCTTGGGACCCAGTGGGGACATCCGGGCAGGCCCTTGGCCACAGGCATTTGCCCGGGGAAGGCGGAAGTGAGCAGCTCCCCGAGCCAGCCCCCCGCATCCTGAGCGTCTCCCCCGCCTCCTGTGCTGAGCAGCCTTTCTTTTTCTTTCTTTCTTTTTTTTTTTTTTATCTTGCCAACAGTGCATCTCACAGCCGGTCATTTCATTCCATTCCTGGTCTTCGGAGAGTGACATTTACATATTAATATTTTCTGGGAGCCACGGCTGCAAGTGTCTGCTGCGTGGCCTCACATAATGCGAGGGAGATAAAGCGGCAGCTCCTCGGCGAATAGCGACAAATGAAAGCCGTGCGGCTGTGAAAGGCCCTGCGGTGCCCTGTCAGTGTGTGGTACATCGCCCGACAACTGCTCCGGCGCCCTTCCTGCCCGCGGTTTATCTCCAAGCACAGAGGACGCGCTCTTTGTCAAGAGCTCTGCCTCCTGCCACTTCCTGCTGCTGTCCCCAAGCACCCGCCAGGGATGAGGCCAGGGCTACTGGCCTGAAATGCCCAGCAGGCAGGTGCGGGGCTGGAGTGGGCGCAGCTGGTGCCCCCGGCAGGGTTATCTCCAGCCTGCAGAGCCCAGGCAGAGGGGCCTTGGGATGCGGGGGGTGGGGGGCCTGCATGGAAGCACCCCCAGTGGTGGCGGCCAGCTCACTTCTCTCCACTCTCAGATGCTAGAGAGGACAAGGAGGTCTCTGGGCAAGGAGAAAGCTTGGCACGTGGCAGCATCGTGCCCCAGCACCTGCCCTCGCCCGGAGCAGAGGGTGGCAGGGCTGCTGCCCAGGCTCAGCCTTCCTGCTGTGATGGGATGCGTGGTGCACATGCTGTGCCCCTGCAGCCTCGGGAGGCCCAGCCCGGCATGAGAGATGCTCACCAGGAAGGTGTAGCCCTGGGGTGCCATGCAGCACCCCACCCTGGCCCCATTCTGCCCTGGGTGGGCATTGCACATGGCAGCCCTTGGGGGTGCTCAGGCTCCTGCCCTTCCCTCATCCATGCAGACCATGTCCTCTGTGGGCCCCAGTTTCCTCTCTAGAGAAGTGAGAGAGGACTCATGTATACAGAGGACCTGGTCCCAGTGGTCTCTGGCTTGCGGGTGTTGTCCCCATGTCCCCTGCCCTTGCTGTTGCTGCAGGGGTACCAGTCCACGCGGTTGCTCTCTGGGCTGGGCTTGGGACCCTGGGCGGGCAGGCTAGGCCTCCTCCGGGAAGCGGGAAGCAGGAAGCTCACACCCAGGCTTCCACGGCGCCTCCTCCAGAGCCCTCTCTGGGCTTTCTTTGCCGTTGGTGGCAGCAGGTCGGGCCCAGGACCTTCACACTGAGCTGCATCCCCAGCCCTTCCTCGTGGGTTTATTTTGAGACACAATTTTGCTAAGTCACTAAATTATCCAGGTTGGGCTGGAACTTGAGGTCTTCCTGCCTCAGCCTCCCAGAGTGCTGGGACTGGGACAGGTTCAGGCCTCTCTGGAGGCTCCACCAGTGACCTCTCTGCTCCCCAAGGCCCCCTGCTAGCCTGTCTCCTTGGGGCACAGATCTCGGCCTGTGAACTGGGGGACGCACCCACCCACACCGTAGGCGCCCCTGAGAGGTGACGACACAACTGAGGCGTCTTGAGGCGTCTTCCTCCCCGTCGAGAGCCCTGGGGCTCGGTCGCTAGTTTTATGTCTGGACCCCCAGGTGAACTCTGCTCTGTTCTCAGAGACCCCGTGGGGGACGGCAGGGCAGGCACGCCTAGGGCCAGGGAGTCTTGGTGCCGGGCACCAAGCTCCATAGGTCCCAGAGTGCACGGGGTCCCAGCCGGCCCTGCGGCGCCCAGGCCTGCTTTGCTGGGGTGTCTATCGCTTGTGCAGGGGCCAGAGGGGAGCAGAGAGACTTGACGCCAAGTGCGGAGTGTCCCTGACCAGGCCTGGTACTGGTTTCTCAGCTAGGTCTAGAGACTGCAACCCCAAGAGCAGCCAGGCCAGGTGGTGTCTCCCCCAGTGTGTTCTAGCAGGGCGCCAAGGTGCCGGCTCTGGGTCTCAGGCAGCGGGGACGCCAGGACCCCGAGAGGGCAGGACAGACCAGGAGGCTGCATCCACCAGATGAGAGCCCCCGAGGGGGCTGCTGCTTTGTCCTGCTCTCCTTACCCTGAAGACGTGGGGCTGGCGCTCTTCCCAGGGCGTCGGGAAGGCTGGCTGGGTGCTGCGTAAAGGCGCTCTGCTAACGAGGCCCCAGCAGTGCCAAGCAACCCCAGGCGCAGCAGCCAAGTAGAAATGGGCACGGCCCGCAGAGGCCGGGGCGTCCCCAGCAGGCAGGGGTGGGGGCCGGCCCCTCAGCTCCCTCCTGCAAGCCTTCCCAGGCAGCCTCAGATTCCAGAGTGCCCTGGGCAGAGGGCGGCCACCCCTCCCTGAACCTCGGCATCTCTGTTGGCACCGGGGTCTGGAACTGCATTTGGGGGGTTGCCAGCCCAGGCCACCTTGTCATGGCCTGTGCCCCGGCGCCCCAGCTCCCTTCCCAGGGCAGAGTCCTTGCCCATCCACAGACCACAGGCTTCAGGGTTACAGCACAGGGTTTGGGGTCACGCTGCCGAGCAGCTGTCCTGTGTCTCACAGTGATGCCTGGTGGCGCAGAGGCCAAGACCCACCCTGAAGGGCCTGGGGGAGGTGACGTGCCAGCCACAGGGGGCTGCAGGAGAGCTGCTGGGGCTCCTGGGCATGTGTGCCAGCACACGTGCATGCGTGCTAGGTGTGTGCGGTACACCGCGTGGAGCGTGTGTGCACATACGCGTGGCTGTGGAGGGCTG
This sequence comes from Capromys pilorides, assembly GCA_004027915.1. NCBI lineage: Eukaryota > Metazoa > Chordata > Mammalia > Rodentia > Capromyidae > Capromys > Capromys pilorides. The sequence continues at coordinate 8,950 of PVKN010013663.1, read as the reverse complement.
CGTGTGTACAGGCGCATGTGGCGTCCCAGCCCTGCCACAGAGCTCTGAGGCTGGGGCTTTGTTACAGCCCATCCCTGTCCTCCCCTGGCAGGAAGGTGCCGGGTAAATATTTGTTGACCGACTGCCCGATGATACAGCTGTGGGCTGGGAGCAGCTGCAAAGCCTGGGGAGCTGGGGAGATGTGGGGGGCTGGGTGGGGTGGGGGGCACTCCAGGCTGCCGGCCCCAGGGCCTCCTGAAGGAAGCAGCCTGAGTGGCTCATTCACCCCCCCCCCCAGCAGCCCCCAGTGTCTCCTGCTCTTGGTGTCCCAGGGCAGTGGGGCAGCTGCCCCTGCCCTGCCAGCTGTCACCGTAGGAAGGCCAATAGCCTGTCTGTTGGCAGCAGCTGCGGGAGGAGGTGTAGGGGGCACACATGCGAGGGTGGAGCCTTGAGAGCGTGAGCATGTGTGTGTGCACGTGTGTGTATATGTGCACACGTGGGCAGGGGGCTGCTGGCCTTGGGCAGAGGCCCGGGTTGCCGACCCAGCCTCCTCGTAAAGGGAGGGCCCTGGGTGCTGGGGCTTGGGGGAGCTCTGGCTCCTGAGTGCTGGTCTTGGGGTCCTGTGTCCGGCCATTCCTGCATCCTGAGTTCTGCAGTAGCCTGCAGGGGCCCAGGTCTGGGCTGCAACCAGGGCTCTGCCCCTGGGACAGAGAAGGGCGGTGCGGTGGGCAGAGTGCAGGCCCTAGGCAGAGGGCGAGGCCCCGACCCTTGGGCACCTGGCTGCGGGGCTCCGAGGCAGGCATGCGGCCTCTGGGCTGCTGCCCACCTCAGCGGTGGCCATGTGGGCATCGCAGCAGCTGGTGAGCGCACACAGTTGCCCCAGGGCCAGGCGTGCGGTGCACTGCTGAAGTCACAGACTTCACAGGCTGAGGCAGGAGGATCACTGTCACAAGCCTGAGACCAGCCCAGGCTGCACAGAGAGGTCCCGTCTTGAGCAAAAGCACCCAAAAAACCTAGCACAAAGATGGTTCCAGACATAGGGGCCAGGGGAATAGCTCAGTAGAATAAGTGCAAGGGCCTGAGTTCAATCTCCAGTCCTGCAAAAAAACAAAAAGATGGTTCCAGACAGACAAGGCCTGGCAGAGGGAAGGCCGTGTGCAGGGAGGTGGCTGGTGCCGAATGGGCCTGCCTGGCGGGGCGCAGCCCGGCTTGCCACCTCAGTCTCCCTACTTGCTGAGGTCCTGAGCACCCGTAGGAGCCAGCTCACGGCCAGGCCTGTGCCTCGGTGAATGCCTGAGCTGACCACACGCCAGGACAGGGCACCAGGGCCAGGACACCTGGGAGGGGACTCAGGCCTCAGCATCCTGTGTTCACAGAGGTGGGCGAAGGATGGCCCACCTTGGGGAAACTGAGGCAGGCTGCACCGTAAGCCTGTCCAGAAATGCCCTCTCACCCCCCTGGGCTCCCTCTGTACCCAAGCCTGGTGGTGCCAGGAGAGAAGTCGACAGCACTGTGAGTAAGGGAGCTGCAGGCTTATACCCCTGGGGTTCTGTTGCCCTGCCAGGGCCATGTGGCTTGTGGTCGGATCATTGTCTTCTGAACCCCAGAATTTCTAGGTTCAGTCTTCAACTCCACAGATGGGGAGTAGTGATTAATGGCCATAACTCCAGCACTCTGGGAGGCTGAGGCAGGAGGATCTCAAGTGAAACCTAGACTGGATAATTTAGCAAGCTCCTATCTCAAAGGAGAGAGAGAGAGAGAGAGAGAGAGAGAGAGAGAGAGAGATGAGGCTGTAACTCAGTGAAAAGATCCTGGGTTAGGGGCTGGGGAGATAGCTCTGTGGCACAAGTGCCTGTCTGGCAAGTATAAGGTTGTGAGTTCAAACCCTGGTCCTGCAAAAAAAGAAAGAAAAAAGAAAAGATCCTGGGTTCAATATCCAGCATGGCCAAAAACAAAGCAAACAAGAAAATTTACATCTGAGTTCGGGTTTCCCGTGAAACCTCTGACCACCAGGGTCCTCCTCCCCTCAGCACCAAGGGCAGGAACCGAGCAGCCGGTGCCCAGGGAAGGCCCTGGGCCACGCAGACCCTCTCCCGCCTTGTGCTCCTCTGCGCCTGGGCTTGTGAGCACCGCTTGTGCTGTCCCAGCCGGGGACCCGGAGGCACCCTGGCGGTTAGGTGTGCAACGGCTGCAGGGGGCTTTGCAGAGCTCTGTGGTGTCCCGGTCACTGGAAACCTCTGTCCCGTGCCAGCAGGACCAGAGCAGCTGTGGCACCCCTGATGGAAATGAGAAGGCAGCCGTGCCCTGGGGCCAGGCTCTGGGGGAGCCAGCGAAGAGCCAGCACTGGACTGCAGCCCAGCCCGCCGCCCAGCCGGTGCAGTGCGCAACCTGCCCACGCGCACCCAGCCTCCCTGCCCTGATGGGAACTAGCTCTTAAAGCCTGGGAGGAAATGAGAAGACTCTCTGGAAATCCCCCTGGGGAGCGCCTGCCCTCTCGTCACCCCTGGTCCCCCGATTTCCAGCTCAGCCATCTGCCCTGGCTCTTTGAAGCCTGTGGAACCATTTAAAAGGCTCCTAATGATATCGATCAGTCTCTCTAGAATGGATCATCCCATTTGCCTCCCAGCCTGCCCGGATGCCCTGGGTAAGATCAGAAAGGAATTATGTTCGCCGGAGGCACAGGGAGCAGGGCGCGAATGTATCTCCTGCCAGCAGAGCGCTCTTATCGGCCGTGAACCCTGTGCTCCTTTGGAGCTCGGGCCTGGCGGGCAGCAGCGAGTGGAGCCCTAATCTCCTGGTGTGCAGCCCCAGGAGGGTGAGGGCCTCCTCCCCTCCAGCTCCTCCCTGGAGAAGCTGCGCGTTGGAATCCCGCTGCAGCCCACCCACAGCAGCCCTGCGAGCTCTGGAGACGGCAGCCTGCAGGGCTGGGTTTCTGGTGGCACGTGGTCGGGGAAGTGCAGTGGGTGAGTGCTGGGCACTGACTGGATGCCCCAATCCAGGGCCACGGGTGGTGCCCAGCCCGGCCCTGTATCCTGGCGCACAAGGCGTTGCTCGGCTGCCTTTATGCACAACAGTGTTTATTTGGTTGGGGAATTTGGCCGTGAGGAAATGCGCTGGGGGCTCCCTCGCTCGCCCCCAGGACCGACCGGATGGCCCTGGTCCTGAGACAATGGCCCAGAGAGGGGCCAGGTGCTGGGCCCAGGACAGGAAAGGACAGCTGTCGGGTAAACACTGCCCACGGTGGACTTGAACTTGGGCTGTAAAGGCAGGAGATTCCCGCAGTCCCGCAGGCCTCAGCGAGAGCATGTGGTGCCCAGGGACCCGGATGGGGAACAGAGGCCGGGCCTGGTGCCCACAGAGACAGTCGCAGCGAGGAATGGCCAGGGCGTAGCCTGTACTCTCACTTTCTTACACGAGGTGTGTATAGGTTAGTTTTTCAATTCTGGGATTGAACCCAGGGCAAAATGCTGGCAAGCGCTCTATCCCAGCCCTTTTTGTTTTTCAAGGTGGGATCTTGCTAAATTCCTCAGGCTGACCTTGAACTTGTGATCCTTCTACCTCAGCCTCCCTAGGAGGTAAGATTGCAGGTGGCTAAATGCACCCATCTTGAGCCCACAGCTCACAGGTGCTAGATACCCTGTGCACCTGTGCACCCACCACCTGGCGCCGTGCAGCACGCAGCTGCCACTCCACCAAGGTCCTCTCTGACTCCCTGGCTGGCCTGGCAAGCACTGTCTACTCTGCCCCGCTCTCGGATGGTTGCTCCCTCCTTCCTGTCCTGAGCTGTGCTGTAACAGGAAGTGCGCCGCCCTCACCACTGCCGTGCGTGCGGGGCTGCCACCGCCCCCGACTCGCGTACTCCATCCACTCCAGCCTCACGGTGCCCCTGCCCAGGAACCTCAACTAGGTCCCGTGGGGCCCTGTGCTCCCCAGCCAGTATCCTCCAGCTTCTCCTGTAGCTCGGGGCTTGGTCCTCTCCTTAGTCTGGCTCTCTCCAGTGTGTGCCACATGCCACCCTTTGTCTGTCCTTCGTCCCTGATGGCACTTGGGTGGCCCGATCACAGTACACCGATGTCTGTCCCCACAATGCCCTGCACTCCGCAGACAGACTCTTCCAGGTCACTGCTAAGTGCAGCTCCCCCAGGGCTCTGCACAGTTCACTGCTAGACAAGCCCTCATTGTCACCTGGCAGGGCTGTTGCACAGGTGTCCACAGGGGGACAGTGACCTTGGACAGCAGGTGAGAGCAGTGCAACTCAGGCCAGTGCCTGGCTAGTGGCATAGCCCCTCCCTGGTGTTTGTGGAGTTGGAAAAGAAGCCCAGGAGGCCACCTCAAAGTAAGGTGGTGGCAGCCCACAGGTGGCCCAGGACACACCAGGCGTCCCTGTGTGCAGGCTGACCCTGGCTGGGCCTCGCGGTGTTGGGAGATCATTGCGCAGGGCCATGCTTCCAGCTGCCCACCTGACCCCAACTCAGGGAAGACGGGGAACACTTTGCCTCCTGTGACTCTAGTGACCAGGGAGTGGGCCTTGGTGCCAGGCGTCCCTGGAAGGATCCCGAAGCCAGCGCCAGGGAGAGAAAGTTGCAGGGGGCAAAGGTCTGCCTTCTTATCAGCTGCCCACAGAGGAACCTAAGAAAGCAAAGCCACTGTCATTAAGGGTGTGACTGCTATTAAGACCAAGGCTGGGTGACAGAGTGACAGGAGGGGCGGGCAGGACCTTTGGATTTTCCAAAGCATCCATTGAGCACCTGCTGAATGCCAGGCCTTGGGGTTCACGGATGTGTGACAGGAGTAAGGCTGAGCCCCGGCTGAGCAGCAGCTGCAGAGAGGGCAGCGCAGTGCAGGCCAAGGCCACGGGAAGGACACACGGAGGACTCTGGGTGCTTCTGGGAGGCAGCCTCCCCAGAAGGCGGGGCTGGCCACTGCCCAGGCTCAGCAGCACCCAGCCAGGTCCCCAGCGCAGCTCCTGCGGCTTTGGCCAGCAGCCAGTGCCCTTCTAGTTCCCAGTGGGGCTCACTTTAGAGAAGCAGCAGAGGCCCACAGAGTCAGGCGGGCTCTCCAAGAGAGGTGGGCAGTGTCTGCCCTCCTCCTGTACTGCGGGGTTGGCAGAGGCCAGAGGCACTGGGGACAGGGTAGGCTTCCTGGAGGAGGCGTCTGTGAGGGGCCTCTCATGCCCCGTCCCTCATGTCTGAGTAGCAGGTGGGTCTTAGCCTCAGTTCTCCATCCCTGGGAAGCTGGGCCACTGTCCCCGTACCTACTCTGCTAAGGCGCCTCCTCCACTGGGGAAGGCATGAGGAGTGCTTGGGGTTCCCGAGGAAGTGTCAGGTGAGGGGCCAGGGCCAGAGAGGCCACATCTGCAGCAGGGGACCCCACCAGACCTCAAGACCTGACGTACCATGTGGTACGTGGGACAAGTGAGGCCCGGAGGCCATGAGTCCCATCTGACTGGGGTGGGGTCTATCAGGCCCTGGGGCCCCAGCGTAGCTGGATGAGGAAGCCAGGCCCACAAACTGCTCATTTCACGGCTCATTAGTGACCTCACAGTGCCTGACCCCAGGGAAGTAGACACCTTGGTCCTAGACCTGGTCCTGCAGGCATCTGTTTGTGCATGGTCCTCCTCCAGCTGTCCCCATGACAACAGATGAGGGAGGACCGAGCCATCTTGCTTTTGGTTCACATACATGAGCATCTGCTGTGGGCCAAGGAACAGAAAGGGGGTCAGACAGATGTGCAACACTGCACCCCCCCAGGAGACTGAGGATGCCTGCTGCCAACTCAGGCTTCGGAAACCCCAAAGCCGAGGCTGGGGGGTGCACGCGCTTGTCATCACAAGCGAGGCCTGGGAGGCTGAGGCAGGGGGACTGCAGAGTGGAACCTAGCCTAGGTAAATTAGTGACTTGGTGAGACCCTGTCCCAAATTTTAAAAGGTCCGGGAATGCAGCCCAGGGCTAAGGCCCTGTGTTCAATCCTCAGTACTGGGAAGGAAGGAGGCGGCAGAGGGACACCACTGTGGCCTCCGGCCACGTTGAGAAGGTGTAGGTGGGCAGAGAGAAGCTTCCACCCGCAGTGGCTCTCCCAGGGCCACAAGCTGTGTCCTCTGGCCACACACCCATCCTTTTGAAGCTGTGTCTGTAGCTGACACCTGAGCAGCCTGGGGCCCCGGGGACAACATCCGAGTGCAGCCTCGGAGCAGGCAGACAGTCTGACTTCAGACTTTGCCACCTCAAGGCTTGGGGAGGAGGGGACAGCAGCACATAGCTGTCTGTGCCAGGCACTTTCCATGCCAAGCTTGCCACACCCTTGCCACCTTCTGAGGCTTCCCCTTCCATCTGTGGAAGGCAGCTTCCTCCCCGAGGTCCCCTCCCACCATCCTGGCCTCCCTGACCCAGCACCCGCACAGCACTGTCCTGCAGGGCCCCGGCCCACCCCGTCCTCTCCCTGCCCTGCCCTCTCCTGTGAGTGGCTTAATTAAGGAGCTGAGCAGTTTATTTGTGTATGGACCCAGTCTAATGGGCGTGTTTGTCTTTCCTCATTATTCCCAGCTGGACAGAGCTGTTAGAACAACCAATGCAGAAAAGCCTGGGTTTCTGCAACGCGGTGTCTGATTTGAAAACCTGCGCAGTGTCCTCGCTATTAGCTGCGTGCACATGTTTGCCGGCTCCAGCCGCATGCCCGTGAGCGCTTAATTGTGGGTGCAGTTAGTCAAGGCGGGTGCTCTCTGCACATTTCAGGGGTGAGGGAACCTAATTACACCTGCAATTGAGCGCTTTAGCAGGGACAAAAGATGCCTGTTCAGCTAATTGCAGGCACCAAAATTGCCCCCGCAGAAAGAATCCCTGGTAGAGCTTTGAGAGCTGAGGCCACGAGGCCTAATAAAGAACAGAGAACTCGGAATTATAGCGGTGGGGGGGCTTGTTTTGGCCTGAAGGATCCAGCTTTTTGCAACAGTCATTACACCTCTGGGTTGTTTTCCTGCGCGGTGGAGGCCGCTCCCGGCTGTGTCTGTTTTTCATTAGTGCCTGCCTGAGCACACGGAAGTGTCACACAGGGAAACGTGGGGTTTGTCACCTCCTCGCACCTCTCTGCCTCTGGCTGCACACTGGCTGCGGTGACTCAGCGGGTGTTCCTTGCCCTGTCACCTTGCTGAAGGTCCCAGTCCCTGGTGTCCCTTGGAGCCATCTGCAGATGGGGACAGAGGCCAAGTCCTTGTCCCTGTGGGGCTGCAATCTGGAGTGACCTCAGACTGTGGTTTCCTCCACCCCGAAGGTGCCTTGGGCTCTGTCCGCCTGCACTGCCGCCCACACAGCAGCTGTCCCTGCTCTGGTGTCCTACCTCCTCCAGTGTCCCCCGACAAGCTTCGTGGGCTGATGCTGCTGAGTCAGGCCGGGAGGGCTCCCTGGGCCTAGCCGTCTCTGGCTATGTGCCGCATGGTGTGCCAGAGGGCTCCCTGCCAGGGTAACCAAACCTGGCACAGGTGCTTCTTAGGACACTAGCATGTGTGTGTCCATCAGGTGCTGGTGTCTGGCTGCCTGGAGACCACCTCCGCCCAGCCCAGCCCGGCCTTGACATCCAGGGGTGGCCCCGGGGGTTCCGCCCCGGTTGGGTTCTGAGTGAGGCCTGCCGGGCCTGCCTTTTGGTCACCCTTGGGTTTGCTGCTGGTTGTGGTGAGGGGTGCTGGTAGCTCCTGGGCTGTGTGGCAAGTCTGGGGCTTGCTTTCTGCCTGCCCCCACCCCATCCCCACCAAGCCAGAAGTTCCCAGCTGGTGGGCTCTGCAGGACTCTGCAACCGTGGGTTCCACACCGGGTCAGCTCCCAGCTTCCTGTCCACCATTCTGAGTCTTGGTGGCTCCCTGGTGCCTTTGCAAACCTCAGAGTTTGGCATTACTTTCATCTGGGGTCTTGGGTTGGGTTGTTTGGCTTTTCAGTTCATTTTTCTTCTGAGACCATGTCGCATGCCAGGCAGTTCAGGCCGGCAAGCCTCCTGCTTTAGCCTCTCAAGTACCAGGATTGCAGGCTTGCACCAGCAGGCCCAGCTTGGGTCAGTCCTGCGGGCCCTTACGTGAGGTGTCTGCACCTCTTCTCCACGCAAGTGGACACGTGGCGGGGCCTTGGGGGACAGGTGTCCTGGGTCGGGTCATGTGGAAGGGTGCTGTGGGGAGGGCGCCTTGGCTTAGGCTCAACTCTCCCTGGTGACCTTGGCCCAAACCGCCCTCTGCCTTTCCCCAGGCAGCACAAGGTGCAGGTATTTTCCCGAAGCACTGGGAAGATGCTGAACCATCTAGGCACTGAGTGACCATGTGGAGCTGGAGCACGTCATTGTCACCTGCAGGCCTTGCCTTCAGCACAGGCTGCACTGCCAGGGGAAAGGCCCAGAGGGACCCTGTATTTCAGAGTTCCCTTGGGGCAGCCTCAGCCATAGGCTGGGCCTGCTGCAGACCTCTGCAGTGGCAGGCGGGGCTGTGTGGTCAAGCCAGGCCTGGATCCGGGAGGCTGGGAGGCTGCATTTGGTGCGTGGGCGAGGAGGATGCAGGCTGCATGGGGCAGCTCTCTCTCTTCAGAAGCCTGTTCTGTTCCTTAAATGTCAAGCGAGCAGCTGGTGTGTCTGAGTTTTGTTAATCACAGGCTCCTGAGCCAGAAGGCCTGCCGGGTCACTTAGTAGAAACATCCTGCAAAAGGGGAAACTGAGGCTGAGCCACTGTCCTAGCACCTGCCGTGCAGTCACACACACACACACTCTCTCTCTCTCTCTCTCTCTCTCTCTCTCTGTCCAGTGTGTCACCAGCCTCCTCTTAGGAGCTGAGGTGGAGCTGGGCATGGCACAGCAGGTCTGTAATCCCAGTGCTGTGGAGGCTGAGGCTGGATGATCACCCGGTGTTCAAGGCCACCATCGGATCCATAGTGTGTTCAAGGCCGGCCTGAGCTACAAGCAAGATTCTGTCTCAAAATTAAAAAAAAAAAAAAAGAAAAAGAAA
>PVKN010013662.1:0-19758 GCA_004027915.1 Capromys pilorides | reverse complement strand
AAATCTACTGAAAGAGAAAATAGGTGGAAATTTTAAAGACATAAATTTAGGCAGAAGCTTCATGAATAAATCCAGATCACACAGGAAATAATGTGAAGAATCAACAGACGAGTTCTTTATTGAAAAGCTTGTGGACAACAAAAGAAATCACCAGCAGAGTGAAAACACAACCCACAGAGTGGGAAAATTATTCAGTTATCCTTCAGACAAAGGATTTATGTCTAGAACATATAAAAAATTGAAAAATATCAGGCTCCAATCCTGATATTTAAAGATCCAATCCAGAAATGGGCATCTGAGATGAATACACACCTCTGAGATGGGGAACTACAAATGGCAAATAAATATATGAAAAGTTGTTCAACATCAGTGGTCATAAAATAGATGCAAATTGGAACAATGCTGAGATTCCATCTCACCCCAGAAAGAATGGCTAACATCAACAAATAGCAAATGCTTGAGGGGTGGTGGGAGAAAAGGAATACTTCTCCGCTGCTGGTGGAGTGCAGGCTGGTGCAACCACTGTGGAAATTAGTGTTGAGATTCAAAAAAAAAATACAAAACAAAAAAACTAGGACTAGAAGTCCCATTTGACCCAGCTATTTCCCTCCGAGGTATCTTCCCAGAAGAATTAAAAATATCATAGCACAGTAATATATGTGTGCCCATATTTATAGCAGCACAGTTTGTAATAGCTAAACCTTGGAAACAACCCAAATGATTATTAACTGAGGAATGAATAAAAAAGATTCATTCTTTGTATAATGGAGTATTACTGAGCCACAAAGAAGGACAAACTTGGGACTTCGATGGGTAAATGGATGCGACTCAAAACCTTACACTTAGGTGAAATATGGTGTCATTTCCGTAAGTCATTTTTCAATGAATAATCCTGTAGATAGAGTTTGATCAATTCTTAGGACAATATTACTGGAAAAATTTTGAGATTTTGTAAAGAATTTTAAGTTACTATAAAGTGTCCTTCCTGAAAGTTTGTACCCATTTCCCCACATTCCTGCCAGAACTGACTATTATTTATTTTCCTTCCCTTATGGAAGAATAATGAATGATGGTCTCTTATCTCATTATCTTGTCTATGTGTTCCTTGGTCATTTGTATTTATTTATTTTGTGAATACTTCTTCATGCCATTTGGTCATTTTTAAGTTGAGCCATTGGGCTCTGCTCACTCATTTGTATACATTCTATAGACAAAATTAACCTCCTTTAAAGTCGCACAGTTTTCCAAAGTTTTGTGGCGTTTTCCATCATGGAGTTGTGCATTTTTGAGTCCATCTTTCCTTCATGACTCATGGTCTTTGGCTTCTGCCTACATCCACATTCTTTGCCCCTCCTTTCCTATAGAACTTTTGTGGTTTATTATTTGCCACTGAAATCTTGGATCCATCTGCTGTTCAGTTTAGAGAAAACAAATGAGGTAGAAACAAAGTTTGTTTTTTTTTTTTTTTTTTTTTTTTTTTTTTTTTTTTTTTTGGTATTTTAGGGAAGAATCTACAGGGTGTTCAGGGTCTCACTACTAAATCAGACTTGTAGTGATCTGCCTGTTTACAGCCTCCCAAGAGCTGGGATTATAGGTGCACACCACCATGCTCAGTCTCCGTTGCTGTCCCAGCATGCCCTGGGGGTGGGGCTGGCACAGCAGACTGAGGATTGAACTCTTGGCCGCTGCGCCTGCTTGCTTGCATTTTAATACATTGAGCTATTTGGCAGGCCCAACAAAGTTTTATTTTTTCCCTATGATCAAATTTCACACTACCCTTGCTTGACAATCTCTCTTTTCCCCAGAGAAAGGCAACTCCCAGTGTGGACTCAGTTTCAGCAGATGGTTGTTTTCCTTTGTCGGTTCCTTCTCCCATCTCATTCATATCTTTCTTCTGCAGCATAGTCAGGTAGATGGTGGCTCCCAAAGGTGGCACCCTCTCAGAACCCCAGAACATGGCTTTATTTGGAACAAAAGCTTTTGTAGGTGCAATTAAGATAACAATCTCTAGACGAGAACCAATGACAGGGGTCTGGTCTAAGGAGACAGGAAGCCAGTGCAGATGCAAGGTGGGGACTGGAGGATGTCTCCATAGGCAAGTGAGGTCCTGGCCAAACGTGTGTGTGTGTGTGAGTGTGTGTGTTCTGGACAGAGGGGGCCAGAGTGTCTGAGCAGGCCCCGATCACTCTTTGATCTCACCCCTTTGCCCTCTAGTGTTGGCAGAAGGAAGTAACATTTTCTATTTTAAAGCAGCAAGTTTATGATTATTTGCTATCATGCATTGAGAAACAAGTAGATCCAGTGCTGTAGAGTTCCAACTATTTTCAGGTCACATGTTTCAGTACTTTATACTGCCTGTAGTCTGTGGTCCCTCTGTTATTGTGATTATTTTGATGTTTTCAGAAGTCAAAGAAAGAAGAGCTTGAGTCAGATATGGAGATAGCAGCTGTGCCTGCTGAAAGGGCAACTTAGATAAGGGGATTCCACGAGCAAACCATCAGAATTGGACCCTTAACAATGTGTTCATGGGGACCAGGAATACAGCTCAGCAGCACAAGTGTCTTCCTGGCAAGTGCAAGATCCTAAGTTTGATTCCCAGTACTAAACAAAACAAAACAAAACAAAACAAAGCAAAATGTGCACATAACTTAGGTTCACAGCTACATAAAACTTCCAGATAGGAAGAACACAAATGGAGCTGTTCAGGGGCTCACTTAGATTTGGGGGTAACCCCTCTCCTCTGAACCTTTAAGTCATCTGTTGGAATATGGAAATCAAAAAACCACAGAGAAGACAGTTTCTTATTGACTGTCCTTCCTAAAATTCCACTGTTTAAAGGAAAAAGAGGGTGTCTTTCAATGCTTTTATTTAAATGGAAGCAGAGACTTATTTACTGGAGCATCAAGCAGAAGAACAGCTTAGGAGAGAGCCCGTCTTCTAAGCTCCAAGTCGAGGTGGGATTCTGCGAGCTCGGAACAGTGAGCCTCAGCCAGGGAAAGGCTCCAGCTGGCCTGCACTGTAATTAAATTCTTGCTCACTGCTGAGATTGGCCTGGGAGGGGAAGAAGGCGGTTATTGCTCTGATCCCCGCAGCTCCCTTGTTCACCATGGAGAAGTAAAAAAATACTGTCCTTTTCTTATTTCATGATATTTATTATACATTTTGGTTCTTACATACACTTTCAGTTTCTTACACCAGAGAGATGACTCAATATTTACTTGTGTGTCCAATTTATTTCACTGAAGAGCATGGTTTTGAGATGCATCTATTATGAAGAAATGGTTCAAAAGAAAAGGGGAAGCAAGAAGTGGGGTAGGGTGAAGGAAGGGAAAAGAAAAAATGAGAAAAGAAGGGTAATGTGGAGACAAAGCTTTGTAAATTGAGGAGGAGAAAGAGGGATTGAAGGGAGGGGGAATGGGAAAAAGAAAGGAACTGAAATAACATGCCCAAGTATAAATTCCCAGTGATGAATGTGATCGTTACATATTTAAATTGTACTAATAAACTTAGTAAAATAAAATTTAAAAAACAACTGCCTTCATTTCAGGGCTACTTCGCACTTGCTGGGAGCACTCATTCATAAAACTAGCGGCCAATCGGTGTGTACTGGCCTGGGCCTTGAGCAGCTGGCCTTGGAACCCGATGGGTGCCATTGGGTGGGTCCTTCAGGGACCATGTGGAGTCTTCTGCCGAGTACTCCTCTTTAACCTTCCTCACTTCCCTGTGCTCACACTACTCACAGGAGGGAGGCCTTTGGAGTTGCCTGTGGACCTGCCCCCTCCCAGTGGACCCACCCTTCCCCATGGCAGGCTCTCCTGCGGACCCCACATGCTCTCCTGGCTCACAGTGCAGACACTGAGTGGCTTCAGAGTGCACGTGTGGCTCAGTTACTGTTCTCTCATTGCTGGGATGAATACCCAGAACTCAAAATGAAAGAAGGAGAGATTTATTTAGCTCACAGTTACTGGAGGCTTCATAGTTTAAAACAACTATGTAGCAAGACCTCAGAGCCTTATTTGCTCGGGAGAGAAGGTCAGTGCCTTCGTCTTCCCTAAACATCTCTCTGCCTGAGGTGGCCTCAATCACAGGCGCCACCACCCCACACTACAGGGTCTGGAGGAGAGGCTGGGATGCTGCTGGCATCCAGGATGACTCACTCCACACCTCAGAGAGGTCACCAGCCTGGGGGAAATGCACACCACCAGTTTAATGGTTTGCCCTTCTCTAGCCCCACCGTTTGAGGCCTGCCCTGGTCCTCAGGCCCTGCCCCTGGAGCTTTGCACTGCTCCTTGAGCCACATCCACCCCATGACTTACATGAGGCTTTGGGGGACTAGACACAAAGCATAACAACGTGGCTCCTGTCTGCCCTGACCTAACCACAACATCACGGTCCAAAGGAGACCCACCCAAAATGTCACCAAGTGTCACAGAAATAAACTCCACACTGTCTGCCATCAGAGACCATGCACTATGGTGGTCCTGATTGTAACCCCACAGTCTCGATGGGCATTTGTGGGCTGACTGGGCCTCAGTGCCAGGTACAGCCACCATTTCTCAGGATGAGGATGCAAGGGGCCCTGGTTCATGATCCTCCGGCTGAGGTGAAAACCAGCATGGGGTGAAGACTGCTAGGCACAGCACTCTCCGCTAGCTGTCGTGATTGGGTGAGACCTTCCTGCATCTGTGTGTGCTGCTATCCTAAGTCTCATCTAAGAGCAATGGCTCTTATTTCTTATTTCTGGAAGCCTGAGGTCAAGGAGTCAGCAGATTCTGCGCCTGAGGAGCACCCACTTCCAGGTGCACAACCTAAGGTCAAGAAGTCAGCAGATTCTGCACCTGAGGAGCACCCACTTCTGGGTGCACAACCTATGCTTCCTCAGCTCTCACCTCCCGTCATCATTGCTGTGGGACTTGAGGGTTCAACGTACGAGATTTCGGTGTGGGGACACACATTCAGACCACAGAAGCATCTCAGAGTCCCCTTTTCATGGCCATACCTGGCAAATGGCGAGGGCCCAGATCACGCAGCTACTCTAGACATGCACATGAAATGATCGGAATGTGGATATTTGATTAAGAAAGCAAAAACAGGAGTGTGCTAACTGCTTAGCAGACTCTTTCTACAACACATACACAGGTCCCAACATGAACACATCACTTTGTACCCCACAGATACAGCAATTTTAATTTGCAAGTTAAAATAAATTAATGCAAAGGAAAGAAATGGAAATAGAGAGAGATGTTAAGTCAACAAAGCAAGGACTGCAATCCAGGTCACTGACCTGCTCTTGTCACTCACCTGAGGTCCTCAGCCCTGGGAAGCTCAGGTGGTGAGAGGATGGCCATGTTGTCCCTCAAATAATAATAGTAATAGCAATAGCAATAGTAATAATAATAATAATAATAGTAATAATAATTACTGCTAGAGAACTCCTGTTTGCTGCTTGTAGTTCTGTGTTTTCTGTAGAAGTAAGATGTTGGGAGAACTGAGTAACCACACGTGTTCAAACACTGGAAGAAAGCAGCACATCAGTAAATTTTCAGAGTTCTGGGCCCATGGTTTGGGTGTGAGGGGCAGCAGATGTCATGGGCGTGAGGAGCAGAACCGAGAGCTAAGGACAACCGTGGCCTTACGTGAGGGGCACTGTTTGCTTCTAGGCCTGGCCTCTGCTCCAGCCTCTCAGGTCCTGCCCGCTGTTGTTGGAAGCACAGCTATGATGTGCTTTTAGACTTTTCTATCTCAGACTGTGGCAGGTGGAAGAACTGCCCTCATGGATTCCTCTCTCAGTGACAGACTTCAGCCCCAGTGTCCTTCCCTTCCTCTCTACAATCACACTGCAAGGGGCCAGTCACTTCCCTGGGGTCCTGGGGCTCAGGCGCAACATGGTCCTCACTCCATCCAAGGACAGGAAGAGAGGGAGGAAGTGCTATGCAGGAAGCTTGGGAACAATGCAGCCCCAAATCCTGGTGGTTCACCACAGATTAGTTTCCTACTCCTATGAGTCTGATGGGGCCGGGGCTTCCTTGGGTATCTTTTGTTCAGGTGCTAATCGAAGAACCCAGGCTCCCTTTTTTCCTCCAGGAGCTCTTTTACCTTCTAGTTCTTCATGTTCAGCACTGTGGTTGGGAGAGACAGGGCCTCAGAGACCACAGGTGATGCTTTGGGGCCAGCACTCGTGGCCAGAGCCCACTTGAGCTCCACTGAGCTCATGTGCTCAGGAAGGTGTGTAGGATTTGGGGCTCGTGGAGCTAGTTTCTGACACTCCTTCATGACTATCTCTCGTGTGTGCAATTCCCATAGGAAGGTAAGCTCACTCATTGTTTTTCTTTTGGACCTTAGGGAAGATGCAGCCTTGGTCATCCTGAGAACATGGCGAGGGCACTCTTAGGGATGTGGCGAACTTCTTTTTATTCACTGCCCTCCCTTACAGGCACGGCTGCCCCTCCAATGGACAAAGTGAGACCTCAATACACACTGAATGCTTAAAGGCTACTTTATTTATTTATTTATTTATTTATTTATTTATTTAATGCATTTGGTACAGGGTCTACAGGGTCTCACTATGGCGATTGGACTTGTAGTGGTTCTGCTGTTCTCAGCCTCCCAAGTGCTGGGATTACAGGTGCTCACCACCATGCTTAGTCTCAATCACTGTCTCAACACGCCCTGGGGGTGGGGCCAGTACAGCACTTGAGGGATTGAACCCCAGCTGCTGTGCTCTGCCTAAGCAGGTGCTTTAGTTCACTGAGCTATGTGGCTGGTCCTCACGCTAAATGTTTAAATAAAAGTGTTTATACATCAAACCTGACCCTACGTAGCATCTGGCCCTTCCTCAAAGTCAAAGTGACCATGATAGGGAAATGCTGTGAATTGATTCGAGATATTGAGGTAGCCAGGACAGCACAACAAAATCAGTCAAGAAGGTGGACTCCAGAACTGCTGCAGAAAGTGGCGAGGGGGTTGGGATGAGTGTTCAAAGATGGGGGGCAATGTTGATAAGGACGCATGGCAATTAGTCTTCTACTCTAGTACTTTCAAAATATGTAAACATTTACATTACTTTCCCAAGGCATCTCATGTTTATTACCTGATTGTTTATTTTGTGCAGGGTGTCACTATGCAGTTTGGACTTGTAGTGATCCTCCTGATTTCTGCCTCCCTAGTGCTGGGATTACAGGCGTGTGCCACCACACCTGGACTGCATTGCCAGCTCAGTGGGCCTGGGGGCAGGGCCAGCGAGGTGCCAGGGATTGAACCCTGGCCCCTGCATTACCTAAGCAAGTGCTTAGTCCACTTTGCTAGCTTGCCAGCCCTATTATCTGTTCTTACATGAGAACAGATGTTGTTGAATGAGCCCTACAATATGGACTTTCATCTCCCCGCAACTTTTCCAACCCTCGATGCTGCCCACAGGTATGTAGAGTCATTATTAAGGTGGTTTTTACTGTGGCTTGAATGTTCGTGTACCTCCAAAATCTGTACTGAAACTGAGTCCTCAAAATAGCAGCCCTGGGAGGTGGGAGGGGGGAGGTGGAAGGTGGGAGGTGGGGTGGTTTTGGGGCGATGAGCTCCTAAGGCCCTGCCTTGTGGGTGGGAGGGGTCCTTCCACAGAGCCTGGGTGCCTTCCAGCTCTTCTGCCCAGTGAGGCAGGGCACAGGTTTGCCTTTCCAGGTGGAGCAGCAGCAAGACGCCTGCTCGGCCACAGGGCCCAAGCCTGCCAGCTCCTTGCTGTGGAACTCCAGTGTCCGAGCAGAGCTGAGCAACCCTCTGTTCTCTGTACCGCGTCCAGGCCCTGGTATTTTGAAATAGCCGTGTGCATGGACTGAAGTTGGCTTTGTGCTGCTCTCATCCTTAGTGGTTTTGTTCTCATCTGCTTGTACCTTTCTGTGATTTCTTATTCATGTTATTTTGCCCTACAGAATTTCAAAACTTTTTTTTCAGTACCAAAAATTGAACTCAGTATCTTGTGTTTGCCAGGCAGGTGCAGGTACATTTGCCACTGAGCTATAATCCTGGCCCTGAAATTTAAATTTTTTAGGGTTTTCTTTTTGTTGGTTTACAAGAGTGCTTCCACATTCTAGATTCTAAATTTTTTTTTCCAGTATTGGGGATCAAACTGAGGACCTTATGCTTGCCAGGAAGGTGCTTATGCCACTGAGCCATCTCCCTGGACCTAGATACTAAATGTTGATTTTTTTTTTTAATGCTGTTGATTTTTGATGTGGAGTATCATTGCCTCTCCTGCCTCTGGAAACTTGGAAGCATTTCTCACTAGATGAAAAGCTTAGGGCCAGCCAAATAGCTCAGCAAATTAAAGTGCCTGCAAGCAGGCGCAGGGGCTGGGGGTTCCATCCCTGGGCCAACCCTACCCCTGGGATGCGCTGAGACATCAATTGAGACTGGGTGTGGTGGTGTGCGCCTATAACCCCAGTTTTGGGAGGTTGTAAACAGGCAGATCACTACGAGTCTGCTCTAGTAGTGAGACACTGAACACCTTGTAGACCCTTCACTAAAATACAAAAAGAAAAAAAAAGTTTGCATTTCGCTTTTGTCAATTAGAACCAATAGTAAATGATACCATGGTCTGTTCCTTCTAGTTGTTAGCTGTGAAGTCTTGTGCTCATTTCATCTTATAGAGATTGCCTCTTTTCATCTTTACAGTTAGTTTCAGGTGTAGGCCTTACATTGTCTGGAGTTGAAGTTCCTGAGTGGAATCAGCTGAGAACAGCGCTCTCTTTTCCTGGCTCAGTGGTGTCATGCTTTGCAGTCATCAGAACAGTTCCTTTTCTTTTCTCACACAGAGTCCAGCTCATCAGGTGGCCCTGAGCTCTGTTGTCCCAGTCTGTGCACAACCATGTTGCTGGTGTTAAAACCTTTCTCTGGACCGGTCCGCACCAAATCCTACTTTGTTTACCAAAATCAACTCAGCTATTGGGGCTCTTAATTTCTTCTACATCATTTTAAATGAATTATGCTGAATTCATAAAAAATTGCACCTGTTGATTAATATTACATTGAAAAAGCAGGTTCACTGAGGCATAATGGCCATGTTTACTCTGATATGCCTACTATATTATGTTGATTTATACAAAGAACATCATGTAAGTAACCATTTATTCAGAGTATTTATATTTGCACATAATTTTTAAATTTTCATAAAAGTATCATGCATTCATTCTTAGGCCAATGTGTGTGTTGTGCATGTTTTTTGTGTGTGCTATATGTGAGGTGTGTGTGTGTGTGTGTATGTGTGGTACTGGGGACAGAACTTCGAAGTTTCACACTATGTAATATCCCTAGTCCTATTTATTTTTAATATTTTGAGACAAGTTCTTCCTAAATTGTCCAAGCTGGGCTTGAACTCACAATCCTCCTTCTTTAGCTTTATAGAGTACTGGGATCACAAACGTGAGCCACCATACCCAGTCAAGAAATAGCTGGAGATGCGTCCTTCTGAGGGACACGCGGCCCTCTCTGCCAGGCATCGTGACTTTGCTTCCTTAACCAAGCTTGTTCTCAGATGGACTCTGCATAAAATGGAGGAAGCTCCGTTCAGATCAAATATTAAGCTATACCCCGGGGACTGACTAAGGTCCTGAACTCTGGCCCAGTGGAAGCATCTCTGTGTCTCACCGTCCCCACAGGCCTCCTTCCTTTACTCCCAGGGCTCTGGGGACCCTTTGCGTTGCCTACCCCTTGCTTGGCCATGCACTCTGATGAGGCATCTGGGATGAATTTCCTCTTTTCTTTCAAAGTCTGGGGAAGACTTGGCAACTGAGGAATAATTCTGTAATTACTTTGTGGACGTCACCCATAGCAAGGTGACATGCACCTCCCAGGAGGCTAAATTATACTCAGTCTGTGGCCCTGGCATCCCCAACCATACTGCCCCTATGATGGCAATGGCCCTGAGTTTCATTGAATCCTGCCATTGTCCTGGGGCTCCTCCTTCCACCCATCTCTAATTTAGATTTTGGAGTTCAACCCCCAATCCTCCAAAGTGCTGCTGTGCCTGGAGATCACCTGTTCAACGAGGTGATCAGGTACACAGAGGTTATCAGGCTTGCTGACTGGCATGGTGGTCAGGACACAGACACTCACCTTATGGTGACCCAGTGATGAGCCAGGCCCAAAGGCAAGGAATTTGGGAGGGCCTAGCCCTGCTCCTTCCACACACTGTTGGGTTCTCAGTGAGAAGTGAAGACAGGAAGACAGGGAGACGCTGCTGGGCAAGAAGAAGGGAGAGAGAGAGAGCTGGGGGCCACTGGATGTCCTAGTGTCAGGGCTGCGGCGGGTCACAGAAGCTAAGTTCTGTCCAGAAGAGCCTGGAGACTTCTGGAATTGAGAGAGAACAGGGGACCTGGCCACACAGTGATCGAGATGCCAGGATTAGAGCAGTGGTTTTCTCATCTGTGGTTTTAATTACCAGGGCCCCAAAATATCAAATGGAAAATCTCAGAAACAAACCATGAACTTTAAATCTTTCACACTTTTGGGTAGAGGGTTAAAATCTCACCCTGTCTAATGCTGTCCTTCCTGGGACACTCATGATAACTGGACAACCTTACCTACCTGAGAGCCACTGCTTGGTAGTGGTCTCTGTTACTAGACCTGCTCTTCAGGGGCACGATGTTTGTGTTCACCATAGTACATTGTGGGATCTACTTACTGTTATTAATGTCATGCTGCACTTTATGTTAAACTTTATCCCCAGGAAGTAACATGGAAAAGAAAATGGTCTATAGAAGTTTGATACAGTCCTACATGTTGGGATCTTGGGACTTCCAGTTTTCCCTGAAAGTTAAAATGACAGGGAAATATTTTAAATCCATTCAGGACATCAAGCAGCTGGGATAGCCCAACTGAAGACCCTCAGGAGAGAGTACTCCAGAGCTGCTGCAGAAAGTGGCAAGGATGGTGGGATGGTGTGAGGGGGAGAATTCTGAGCAGGTTTGGAGGGTGAGCAACAAAATAATAGGCAGGGCTTTCAAGAGGCTTTGGCAACACTTTGGGGGTAATAGCACACTAGGGACCAGGGCGCCAGGCCCCTAAGTGCTTGCCCCATGGCTTCTCTTATGGAATTTGTCTGCATAGAGAGGGGCGGAAATGCTTAGTGGTGCAATAAAACCCCACACTGTAAGATTTGCAAACAAGCAATTATTTTAGCAGAAAATGAGAGACCAGCTTCCAGTTTTCTTGTTGAGGACTTGTTTCTAAACAGCTGAATAATTATTGTAGTCTATTTAAGATTTCCAGATGGTTTCTAAATTTTCCTGCTTTCTTCGAAATGTCTCAGACTCCTCATACTCATCTGGAAGATTGCTGCCACATCTCTAATTGGATCACTGCGCCCACAACAAACATCTCCCCAGGGCCCTCGACAAAACCAGGGCTGGGGCTGCCTGAGCTTCTGGAGCTACCACAGAAGAGGTGGGCAGCGTGTGACTTGGTGCTTTCTATAATCTTCCCAATCACAGTCACTGTAAATCAATATAGACAATCACACACTGCCACTGACTGTGGGTGAGATAGCAAGTTTCATAATTCTTCAATTAATAAGGGTGATGGAACTTGACTTTAAAACACAAAACAGCAGCACTGTATGTTTTAACTTTCTATATAAAGACAATGAATTTTTTGTTCTTCTGCAGGAAAATTCCATCTTTTTGAAGATTCTCTAGGCTCTAGTTTATTGCTTAGAAAATTAAACAAAAATATAGCACAACCTTGGGGTGGACAGCCAGGGTACTGTCACTTGTTCATGTCTGCTTTGTCATGGTCCTTGGGTCCACGCTGGGAGGGAGCCCAGGGTGAAGTGAAGAGTCACCTCATTGCATGCTTCTGCTTTGCTCTGGGTCCCGTGCCTGAGACCACCTGGCTTCCCACTGTCCCCTGGGCTTTGGAGTCCTCTGCGCACTCCATCTCACTCAGGCACTCAAAGTCCTTGCTGAATATCTTTGCCCTTCCTTTGGGTCCTCTGGGCTTCTGCTCTTCTTTTCAGGGACCATCATTCTGCTTTGTATCTACGTACAGGTAGGTGTGGTCCTGGCACTCTGTGTAGAATATAGACCTCTAAGACAGTGACTGTCAGAGAGGAGTGTATGTACGTGTGAGAGAGAAGGAAATACAGAGATACACATGTAAAGGCACGCATATAGAGGGGTAGATAGGTATAGATATAAAAGGTGCACAGATAAATAGCTGCAGATGTAGGTGGATACCCATCATGGATAGGTGAAGATAGCTGCTGACTGTGACCCCCATCTCTGTTCCCCTCCCTAGGAACCTTGAGTGTCCCAGGGCAGAACTGCTGCTCGCTGTGTGGCCTTTGTGGCTCAGACCCTTGATGCCTGCATGCATGTCCTCTTGAGGGGCCACCCTTCCCCCTTTCTTTGCCTCTGTGGTGCCATGGCCACTCTGGACTGTTTCTTGACATTAGTTTCTGTGTCTCAATGGGTTATGGCTCTATCTGTCTTGCTCTGGTGAGCAGTGAGGGCCACAGAAGGGGTACACAGAGCTGCCTGAGTGAATGATAGGGCACTATCAGACTACCTTTGATGAAGCGCCACCCACTTTCAAATAAGTATTTGCAAATAATTATACATAAAGACAACTATTCTTGTGGAATTTCAATACCCTTGAGGAAGTTGGAAATATTTAAAGTGTAATAATGCATAGTGTGATCAAAACATATGATTAATGATTAAATTTTAAAAGTCATTGCAGTAAAGGACACACTGCCACGGAGCTGCCCCAAAGCCCTCTCCCTCTCTTTGAATTCATCCCATCACCCATGCCACTTTCTGCAGCCCCTCTGGGGTCCTCCATCCTGAGAGGCTTTATGAGGTGTGATGAGAAATACAGCGAGTGCTGCTGCCAAGTGCCATCGAGGGGAAGGCTGCCTGCGCTGCGACAGCCCCGCTGCACCCTCCTCTGCCGTGTTCACTGATTTGGTCGCACGGGCCTTTCGCTTTTCTCCAAAGTAAAAATGACCATGCGAGGGGAATGCTTTGAACGCATTCATGACAACAGGCAGCCAGGACAGCACAGTGAAGGACAGTGGGATGAGACACGAGGACTAGCAACTCCCAACTCCTCACTGCCTCTTACCCCTGGATTAGAAACAACAACGTTCTTCTGTCTGCCTCCAAAAATAAAAAATAAAAAAAATAAAGATAAATCACACTATTAGGGCTTTGAAATTTAGAGTCTAAAATAAGGGCTTCTATGAAGAAATACAGGGAGAGATAGCATGACAGTTTCACCTTGTTTTCATTTCATTTTATTTTTTTTATTCATTTTAATGAGAAAAAATAAAATGACAATGAGACTGTTTCAAAACAGGTTAGTAGGGCAGTTACAATAATCGATACATTGCATATTGTCTTTGTAGCAGTTATTCAGAGGACAAGATGCAGACACGCTATCTTGTCTAAAGCGCTTGCTTTGATTTTAGCTCTGCCCTATAGTCTGTGTTTTAAGAGCCTGGTTTGCGCAGCACATGCATGTGCAATACTGCAGAGTGACTCCTTGGTGATTCTGGGTTCTGAGCCCCACTTTCCGGTGAAACAGGGCACACTCTGTCTCCTGGTCCAGCCTCTGTCCTGTAGAGCAGCCAGGCCCATGGCTCAGCCAGGGTTCGGCTCTGTCTCCCTCATAGCACCTGGTTCTTTTCCTGCCTCCCCCTTTTGAGTGCAGGGAAGTGCCTGTGTACCTGGTGCAGAGCAACTCACGCAGACCCGATTGCTCGCTCTCTTGGGCACTGCTCTTGCTCTCTTGTGTCTTTCATAGTGTTAAATTGTACATGATATACGATTGCCATTTTAATTTTTTTTTTTTTAGGCAGGATCTCACTGTGCAGCGCCTGCTGGTCTCAACCTCCCAGCGACCTTAACCTCCCGAGTGCTGGGGATTACAGGAGTGCCTGGCTTCACTCTGAAGGGCATTCCAGCATCCTGCCACGCCCCGTGGACCTGACTGCATGGGGAGTTCACGCGGCGGATGAAGGGCTTCCCGCCTGCTGGAAGACGGGCACGTCCTGGGTCTGCAGGACGGCGCTGGACTTGCAGGGTGCGGCCGTCACCTCTCGCGGCCAACAGAGGGCGCCAGCGCCCCGTCCCTCGCTGAGTAGAGCCGGGAGCTGCAGCTTTGAGCAGGAGTAACACCGCGCAGGGCAGGTGCTGGGTGCAGCGTGGCGATGACTTAGCAAAGCACCCAGGCAACACCCGGTCAAGCACCTCTGCGTTGCACAAAAGAACTTTTTCACGTTGGTTACTGGTGATGGAAATGACCACGGAGCAGTAATTCTGGCCTCTGCTCCTAGTCGGCCTCCTGTCGTGTCCCCCAGCCCTGGGCAGCTTGGAGGGCTTTTGGGGGAAATGCAGTTTAGGGGTCCCCATGGTCGGCAAAGCAGACAGGGACACCCCCACGCGCTGCCACGCTGGTGTGGGCCTCACACAGAGGCAAGTGCAGGGGTGGGAACGCGAGCTTCTCAGTCCACTCCCTTCCGATGCAGCAGAGGGTGTGGGCACGGAACCGGCCAGGTCCCCAGGCTAGCGAGCGCCTGGCATTGTGGGACAAGGATGGGCGGACCCGCGTCCCCAGTACAGGCAGCGGCTCTCTGGAAACCCAGTGTTGTCTGCACAGCCAGGGACAGAGAAACCTGACGGAGTGGCCAGCTATGGCATGTCGGGAAAGCGCGGTCATCTGCAAACTGGTTACCTAGCGAAGCTGAGGACACTCTGCTATTCCAGTGGTGACACAACCCCCAGATTGAAACCCCAGAGCCCCCAAATCCAACTTGCACAAAAAAGCCTCCCTTAAGAAAAGGGAGAAGTTAAATCATGATAAAACAGGCGAAAACCGTCTTCTATCCTTGATCTCTTGCATCTATCTCTGGACAGCTCCAGAATTAGAGAGAGACAAACCCTGAGCCCTTTCCGGTTTGCTTTTTGTCATCTCTTTTAAAAACATTGCACTTTATTTTCGAGGTCATCTGGGATGTAGTATGTGCTGAACTTTAGAAGCCTTTTTTCCCTATCTCTAGCAGAATAAATAAAGTTCCCCATGCAAATTAATGGCTTACGCCTGACTTTCCTGTCCATGCGATGGGGTTGCCAGCATGTCTTTGACCTCTTAGTGGAATAATTAGGTGCTCCAGTTACCAAGCAATGCAGAGGCGCAAGCGCTGTCTCAGGGGAAGCACAGCTCCAAGGGGACCTTGGCCTCCTGCCAGGACGCCTGATGCTCCAGAGTAGCCGGCTGGTGGCGCTGTCCTGGAAAAGGGCAGAGTGGAAACCTGTCCTTCCGGAATGTTCACTGTGCCCAGGGATGATGCAGCCACACTTTGCCCTCAGCACTCTGGTTCCTGGGCTAGACGCTCTGCCGCTGGCTTCCCAAGACCCAGCCTTCCATGAGCAGGGCCAGGGTGCCCCTTGGCCCTCTGAATGGTGGCTTGGGGACTCAGGCGCCAATATCCTTAAGAGGAAAAAAAGAAATCACAAGAGACAACGCCAGAGTCTTAAGCTTTCTTTCAAGTGTTGTCTGGTAGAACCTGAGTCTTCCTTCATGTGATTTGTCTGTCAAGAAGGGAAGGACCTTGCAAAGTTGTCCACTGAGTGTTATTGTTGGGGTTTCTGTCTGGGCGCTCCCAAAGCCTCAGGTGAGCACAGGTGGGAACTGTGAAGGGGTTCGATTCCAGGGCTCATAGCTGACTGGCTGGTAGGAGCCCACTGGAAGAGGCAACCACTGGTTCATCTCCCTCTTGGCTCCTCTCCTTGCTCTCTGCTTCCTGTCTGCCCCGCCCAGAGCAGCTCCCCTCTGATAGGCCCTTCTGCCCTGCCATTATGCCTGGAAAAAAGCTGCCTATGCAAGGACTGAGGCAACTAAAACTTGAGCCACAAACCCCTCTATGAGGCATAGCACCAATTTTGTCATAAAGCTGCATGGCTGTGGGTGAGTAATACCCACACTGTTTTAGATTATTTCTATTGATGAATTATTAATTTTAGTCTTCTGAGTTTTATTATATCAGACAATGAGTATTTAACAGAAAAAAATAAAACAAATAAAGTATTAAATTTTTAGTATATATTAAAAAGCATCAAAATGTTCAATATTGACTGCTTTTGTGTAAAAACTAAAAAATAACAGAAACAAATTTCTGTGTGAACTACAATGAAAATGCCAGTAGGATTCTACTACAAAGATAGTCTTTTCTTCAGTTGTCACGTCCGAGGCAGTCTTCACACATGACAGCTGCGTGCTCCCTGCACACATGTGGCGTACACTGAGCACCCGTGTCTACCTTTCCTCTCCTACGTGGCAGGCAGCTCTCTTCACCTCCCTTGTCTTCCTGTTTTGTTAGGAGCTTTCTACTACACTGTACAATGTGCACTCAGTGGGAAAATAAGATATCAATAAATAAAATTTCTAATATGTAACAAGTGCTTAGAATAGACATGAACATTTTCATATCAGACATGTACTTGCTTACAAAACCTGAATAATAACAACAGAAATAAAAGCCTATATGAACTCTAGGGTGAGCACAAACAAAAGCCTAGCACAGAAATAAGGTTTGTTTCAATTGTCATGCCCAGGGCAGTCTTCACACATGACAACTGCATGTTCCATGCTGAATACTTTCCCACTGAGTCGGCTAGAGCAATGTGGGGGGCTCTGTGCCTGTCCCATCCTCAGTTAAGATGAGAGCTTGATATAGATACCAGGTGATTCCCTTCCATGCCCAGCAATGCCTGTCCCCATGTCTTCCCAATCATACTGGGGTCACTGAACCAGCAGTTTGTGAACTTCTCAGAATTCTTGACACTGGAGAGGATCGTAAGAACTAAGGAAAAAGTTGAGATGGATTGTTCCAAATACACCTTTACAAAGATGATCTGACCTGGGGCCCCCTCCTTGCTTCTCCATGCTCCCTCACTATTTGAGAGGATGCAAGGGATGGAGGCCAGGGATAGGTGTGCAGGGAAGGACAGTGCTGGCCTAGTCCATGAGGCAGGCAGAGACAGAGCTGCCAGACCCTGTTTTCTATGGCTTCAGGAACAACCTGGAAGCCCAGCTTGGTACAGCTCCCACACATGCGCTGGAGAAGGTGCCCAGCTAATGCAAGCCCAGGCACCAGAGCAACATCAGGAAAGCCTTGCGATTGTCTGTCTACCCTAGATGCACACAGGCCCATGGCTCTGGGTAATGCCACGGGCTCCTTCAAAAGTGTCGTCCATTCTCTTTAGATGCATCTCCTATTAAAATGGGAGCTGAAATGGAAATAGGATCACAGTGTGTGGTGAACGGTTAAATTCAAAATATCTATTATAGTAAAAGACACTTGGCTATGAATTTACCTCTAAATTCTCCCTTAGATTTTAATACTTACCTAACTGTCCTGGCCACTTTCTTTTTTTTTTTTTTTTTTAAATTTTATTTATTTATTTATTTGTTTGCTTGTTTATTTCTTTATTTATTCATTTTGTGGCTGGCTCAGCCTGCCCTAGTGGTGGCGCTGGCGCAGCATGTGGTGCCGGGGATGGAACTGCAGTCCCCGCAGTTGCCTGAGCCCTCCTAAGCAGGCGTTTTAGACCACTGAACCATCTCGCAAGCCCCTGTCCTGGCCACTTTCTAAAGCAGCTCTGGTGTCCTCTTTCCTGAGTAGCTGTCTGAGCTGTGATCCAAAACATGCTGCCGAGTCCATCCAACAAAAAGGTGGCCATAAAATATCACTCTGGATCCTCATCCACCTTATTCACCAGATCTGGCACTGTGTGACTTCCAGCTCTTCCTAAAGTCAGCAAATGACCATGAAAAGGAAATGTGTTTGAATCCATGCAGGACATCAAAACAGCCAGGACAACACAACTAAGGCACCTAAGAAAGAGGACTCCGGAGCTGCTGCAGAAATTGCCAAGTATGGCGAGAAGAGGGTGTGTAACCAAAGGAACTAGATTCTGGAGGGGACTCATGGCAATATCTTTCCCTGCAATGAGTTTTAAAAACGTCAATGTTCAGAGTATTTTGTGGTTGCCTCTCCCAGTGATGTTGACCAAGGGCTGAGCAATGTGGCAGGATGAGCAATACTGAATGGGCCACTGGGGTCCATGTCCTCATCTTGGCTGGTCTTGTCTTTTCAACGTTGCAACAACCACAAAACATTTTCTATTCTGAATTCATTCTGAATTGCTACTCTTTGTAGTGATTCTGTTGTTTGGATTTGCACGCCAGGGAAACAAGACCCCTCTATAGCTGCTCCTTCACTGGTCCCCTTTTTGGATCGTGGCATTGATTTGGAGAGGCCTCAATTTTTTTTTTCTGAGTTCTTCATATGCCCTAGATATGAGTTGTCTGTCTGAGGAATAGGTGACAAAAATGTCCCCTACCCTGTAGCTTGTCTCTTCACTCTGTGGGCTATTTCCCTTGTTGTGCAGAAGTGTTTTAATTGGCTGTGACCCCTTCTGATAACTGCTGGTGGGATCTCTTGTGCAGCTGGGGAGCAGACCCATCTCTGGGTGAACCATGTTCCTCTGCGGCATGGAACTGAATGCAGATAAGGTTCAAATACTGTGCTATTCAAAATCTTCCTCTCATCTGGTTCATCTCATCTCTAATTTCGTATCTTCCTCCCATGCCTGGCTGTTGGCTTGGCATCAGCCTGGCAGAAGAATGTCTGTAAAATTAAATTCTCCAAGGCCTGGCAGCTAATTGCCCGTCCAGGGCTGACACAGTCTCAACCCTGGGCTGCAGCCAAAGTGCTGGGCCTGGTCATGAATAGTGGAGCCGGAGCTACTGCAGAAAGAACCTGGGGATGTCTGGAGAGGGGAGAGCCGGCATGAAGCTCCATGAGGCACTCTTCCTGGGGGCCCCAGGACTTGGCTGAGAGAGCCCTGCAAGTCCTAAATCTGATAAAATTGCACACAGCAGTTGGGAAGTGAGCTCAAAAGAACCCCAGGGGCTCAGAACCCAGGGGCCCAAAGGCTGAGCCCAGGAGGCTTTCTCCCTCTGGCTTCTAAGCACCCAGTCTCCCTTCTTTTACTTGCTCTGCTTTTCCAGAGCAGCTGGGCACGAGGGGTGAGGAAAGTACAGTGACAAAAGGCGACTGTTCACTTCCTTTCTAGGGACTGGCTGTTGAGAGGCCTTCAGTTGCCGAGAAAATTGCTTCTTGAAAGGGAGGGGTGCTGAGCTGTCTCCCCAGCACTCCTGCTCCACAGGGACAGGGCTTCCTTTCAAACTCCCTACCCAACATGCAAATGGGAGCAACCCAAGGCTGCTGCCTAGAACTGAGACTGAATGCTTCTTTTTGAAGACTGTCCCTTTCTTCAGGCAGGAAATGACTGTCAACTTTCTTGCTGCCTGGCAGTAAGTAACCGAGTGTCCTCTGCCATTTGTTGAGGAAATTTTGTGATAGGGAGCATTTCTTGAAACTCTTGTCTTGATTTAAATATCCTTATTGTCAAAGTTGGCCCCAGAAGTCACCATCCTGTGCCCAGTTTGGATGGGTTATGCATCTTCCCTTGGAGTGTGACCTCGGAGACTCCTGATCTATTTTAGCACACTTGCATTCTATGGGATGATTCCACTTCTAGAGGAGTTACGTCATAATTGCCAAGTAGTTTATTTTATAGTAACTATGCAATTAAAGTGTCTTACTTCTCCAAATGTAAAAATACTATAATTCTAATACAAATGTGCTGAATGTTAGCTTTCTCAGTAGTACTTACGCAATCTACATGTTAAAGGCTTCAT
>PVKN010013661.1:0-19752 GCA_004027915.1 Capromys pilorides | reverse complement strand
GAGAGAGAGAGAGAGAGAGAGAGCACCTGTGGCAGGGTGGAAGCACAGCTTGCCTTCAGAGAGGCTGCACGTGAGGCGGTTATAAAGTGGTCAAGAATGCGAGTCTAGAGGTCACTGGTCAGGAGGGGGGGCAGGTTGTAGAGCTGAGGCTGAGGCAGTGGAGAGAGGAAGACCAGCTAGTGTGCTTTGTCCCTGGAGCAGCATCCTTTGGGGCCCAGGAAGGAACAGAGAAGGAGGAGTCTTCAGATAAGGGAAAGGCTCTCCCTTATGAAGGTTGGAGCGATGCTGTCCAATCGGGTACACGGTGCTTGATTTACCACCCCAACCTCCTTCCCACCCAGCTCTGTACCCACAGGTGCTCTGGAGCCCCGAGGAGGGCAAGCTAGAGCCACGAAGGACTGTTACTAGTCACCCTGCTGCGCCTTCTCCCCAGGGTCTGTGTCCCCACCTGGGAGGTGACTTGGGCTGTGGATTGAACCTGGGAGCAGAGGAGAGCGCACAGGCTGTGTGAGGGGGGCAGAGCTCGAGCCCCAACCTTATTAAGCCTTCAGGCAAGTCAAGCCCTTGCCGCTATCCTATCTGTAAAAGGGGATAAAGAGAACGGCCACCTGTTGGCGAAGCACTGAATTAGCGTATGCGATAGACCTCGCACAGGATAAGCGCAGGAGCACACCCTCCTCCGCCATCTCCTCCTGCAGCTTACAGGGCTTGACTGGGCAGGTCCTCAATGAGCCACATCCCAGGAGGCCACTGCAACATTAAGTTTCAAATGCTTTACAAGACCCAGTCAATGGAAAACCAGCGGAGCAGTGACAGCCTCAGGGGGAGAAAGAACTAGTTCAGGCAAAGCACATTTGTAAAAGCATGAACCCAGGTCCTGCTGGTCTCCGGTATAATTCCTGACCCCAGCCCTCCTTCCTGTATCCCAGGGTGAAAAGGTGGGAAGTGGTACTTCTCCTACGTTAGCTGGGAAGGGAGTCTCCACTGCAGATAAAGCAGGGTCAGAGGGTCACTGCATTTTGCTGAGGTCACCCAGTGGCTGTTAGTGTCAAAGCCGAATGCATGCAGTGGTCCCATGCTGGGAAGCCCTTGCAGTGAGTGGGTGCAGCGGAGCCTGGGGTAGGCAGCTCCAGCCCCCTCAGGAGCCTCCTTCACTAGGACCAAGAGAGGGGACCCTGGGGCCCACACTTCTTATTGTGCTGTTTGGCCACATGCTTCTTCCCCACATGGGGCCAGGTGGGGAGAACTGAAAACCAGGACTTGTCATTCATGTGAAGCCAGGTCAGGGAGCCAGGCGAGCTGAGGATCCACGTTCGGTTTCAGAGGACCCTGGGAAAGGAGGCTGGGCCCCAGGGCAACACATCTCAGAGTGCCGAGCAGATTCAAGTGCAGATTCTGGCCCAGTGGGCCGGGGTGGGTCTCGCAGAGCTGCGTCTCCGTGAGCTCCCAGCAGACTCCAGCGCTGCCCACCATGTGTCACATTTTGAGAGCTTCTGGATGCCGTGGGAACAGCCCTGGGAGGAGAGCTGCTGGACAAGCGCGCCTCTCCAGAGCAGATGGTGCATCTGGTGTGTGTGCCGGAGAGGCCAGGAGTGCCACCTGTTTGACCCCTTCCTTCTCTCTCTAGCACAGTGACCGGTGCCTCTTCTCATCTGAAGGAGGATAAGATGCCCCTGCAGATAGCCCCTCTAGGAATGACCTAGCCCAGAAGCTGCAAAAAATGAGTCCTAAATCCAAGTACCCAAAAATGAAAGTTTTCCACGTTACAAAACTCACATGAACAAAGACAGAAGAAAAATGACAAACCAGGGAGAACCATATGCAACTTGTCTTTCAGACAGAGGGCTAATTTCCCTAATTTATAAAGAGGTGTTCCAGATCAAGGCAAAGGCCAATAATCAATAGAAGAGAATGGGCAAAGGCAAGAGATTCAAATATATAAAAATATTCTCAGCCTCACTCATTTAGGAAAAATGAAAATTAAAACTACATCTGGAAATCAATTTTTTCCCATCAGATTATCAGATTAAAAAAATTGATGAGACACTGTGTTGGTGAGCACCGGAAAGTGCTCGCTTGGGTACAGGGCTGGTGTGGGGTGTAATGAGTGCCCTCCCGGGGGAGGGCATCTGACCAGATCCATCAGAAGCACAGGCGTAAATTTCCTCGACATGGCCACTGTTTCTATGCACTTCTAAATATCCTTGCAACCCTAGGAAATGGCATATTGTGCAGCTTATTCATTTGGTGACATTGTTTGTACAGAGAAGGGCTGCAAGCCCTCTAAATGTTCACCCATAGAAGACGGACTGATGGCAAGTCTGTAGAGCGGGGTACTAGGTAGACATACAAAGAGCGAGAAAGCTTTCTGTACACTGCAATGAAATAACATATCAGAAGCATTGATGAGGCCAGCCAGACAGCTCAGTGGATTAAAGTGCCTGCTTAGGCAGACGCAGGGGCCAGGGGTTTGATCCTCAACTCCCATGCTGGCCCCACCCCCAGGGTGTGATGAGATGGTGTCTGAGTGAGACTGGGCATGGTGGCATATGCCTGTAATGCCAGCACTTGGGAGGCTGGAAACAGGAGGATCACTAGGAATCTGATTTGTGTAGTGACGCTTGTTATGGTTTATGTCTAGTTGTCCCCGAGAAGCCTCATGCAACTTCTAGAGTTTTAGGCTTGAGTCATGATCCACTGGGATTATGTGTTTTAGTACTGATGGGGTTGTCAGTCTGAGTACTGCTGGGATTATTGGTGTGGCCTAAGGTGGATAGGCTAAGGCAGAGAGCCTGAATATAATACAAAGAGAGACAGAGAGACAGACGTGGGTTGTTGCTCTCTGCGCCCTGGTTGGTCGGTTGCCTCTGTTGTGGTTGTTGCTGTTCCGCCGCCATGAACTGGATGCTCTCTGCCCCGTTCCACTCAGCCTTGGGCCAGCTGAAGATGGACTGAAACCTCCAGCAACTGTGAGCTAAATAAACCTTTCCTTCCTTCATTTCAAGTGTCAGGTAAACAGTAACAACAAGACAACAAGTAAACAGTAACTAAGACACCCCTGTACTAAATACATAACAAAAAAGGCATTGACAATGTACACCTATCTTTAAAACAGCATTCTCCCTATACAGAGTAGATGCCCAATGCCCGCTTCTGAATGAGTAAAGCCCTGAGTGGTGGGGCTCACAGCTCACCCCCCCCACCCCCCACCCCCATGCTCCTGCTCCCATTACTCCAGGCCACTCAGGCGCTCAGGATTTCTTGCAGCCTGGCGGAGAAGCGCTGGCGTGGGTCAGGGTGGTGACTCCTGGGGGGTGGCTCTGTCTGGAGCCGCAGGAAGCCCTGGGTTCCTGGTTGGGAAGGGCAGTGCTGGAACCCTTCCCCCGACCCGTATGCCCTGCACCACTACCTGGGCGGCGCTGAGTATCACTGCCTGGAGCGTCAGGCTTATATTTTCCAGGCCAGTGAAGCCCTCACTGGGGTCTGTGGTCTTGGTCTTCTTGGGGTCCTCATCAATATTTCTCCCCTCGCTTCCATTACCTTCCTATTCTTAGCCCTTGGCTCAGCCTCCCTGAAACCATCATCTGGGCAGCGCACGCCTTACACATAACTTTTATTCTTTTTGCTCTAGGGTCTCTTGGCCATGAGCCAGGGAGAAGCCCTGTGGCCCTCCGTCCAGCAAACTCTTAGAGGCACTGAGCCACGGAGTTACAGCGGTCACGTTTCAGAGTACTTCTTAGGCCCTGCACACCCTAAGAACTGCCTTTCATTCCTTATCCCAGTTGCTCATCCCCACATATACCTTTAATGCTTACTACCTGACAGGCACTGTTTTGGGTCCTATGGGACAACAGGGGACAACCCATTTTCTATCCCCTAGAGTTAAGACTCTGTAGGGAACATGGACAACAAATCAGTGTACAGCACACTTTTTGGTAGGGGCAAGTGCTACAAAGGAAGAAAAAGCCAGGCGAGGCCACAGGGAGCAAGGATAGTGTGACACTAGGCCACGTGCTCCAGGAGGCCTTACTTGAAGAGTAATCTTGAAAAAAAAAAAATCAATGGGAAAGGCGTTGCGGGAAGGGGATAAAGCAAATCTGAATGCACTGAGTTAAAAAAAAAAAAAAGTTCAGACCCGCAAGCTGGTCACACTGGGGGTGTTGTATGGTGTGTGTTGTATGCATGGTAGAGAGACTTTGCGTATAGTCCACACAGCCATTGGGATGGGCTGAGTTTATGAAGCTGATATTTTTTCCCCTATTTTACAGATGACAGACTGACTAATAAGTAAGGGGCAGACCTGAAGCTGGTGTGGACTGAGCCCCACAGGACACCGCAGGGCCTCAGCTTTCTTCCAGGGAACCCAGTACTCACATTTTAACAGCTGGCTGGGGTCTGGGGGCAGAACCATCCTTCCTTAGTGCCCTCCAGAGCCCTGACAAGCCCAGGCAGGCGCTCAGGACTCCCACAGTGGGCAGGGTGTCTGTGGCGGAGGGCCGTGCCAGCCGGACCCAAGGAGGTGCTGAGAAGGCAAACGGGCTGGCTTCCCATCCTGCCCCCTGTTGTTGAATCAATTGAATCACTCAACTGAAAAATTAACTCAGATCTGCACACATCCCTCCAGCTTGCAGAAGGACACCAGAAGGTGCACGCCTGGGCTGGGAGGGCTGGGCACACGGTCCTCACCTCAGCACAGGGCTTGGCACCAGCCCCTCGAGATGGGCCCCAGTCCCTCCTTCCAGTGTCTCATTATCACCTCCTTCCCCTTGATGTACATCTACTGGAGCTCTGAGGACAGTCAAGTCTGGCTGGGGCCACTGCGGGTCACAATATATGATCAGTACAGGGACTTTTCCCTGAAGGAGCGTGGAGTCCAGAAGGCTGGGAGAGGACAGTCAGGTACTAGAGAAATTTAAGGCCACGTTGGGATAGAATATAAACTTCAAGAGGGCAGAATTTCTGTGATTTATACACAGAGGCATGCTCAGTGCCTAGAACAGTGTCCAAAACATAGTAGGTGCTCAATAAATATGTGTTCAGTGGATGAATACATTCATGTGAGACTGACACTATTGTTGAGGGGAGCGAGGGACTAATATGATTCTGAGACGTTGGTCTTTTTCTTTCATAATCAGATGGCTGGATCCTACACCCAGCCTTCTGGTGCTCAGGTGCGGCTTTGCTGTGATTGTTAGAAAGTCCCCAGGCTGCGCAGCTTGGGCTGGGAATCACAGCTCTGGGAGACACTGCAACACTGTAAGAGGATCAAGGGGCTGCTGCTTCTGCGACATCTGGGCTCTCCCACAAGTGCTCTGTGCTTGGTGAGTGTGGCGCACGTAGGGATAGTCTATCCCGCCCCTTGGCATGCTGGGTTGAACTCAAAGGGAACAACCTTCCGCAGTTGTCCTGTTCCCACGGCTGGCCTTCTAGGGTCTTCCTGGGGATTCATCCCTTCCACAAGTGTCCCCTGATGCTGTTCCCTTCCTGACCTTGCTCCACATTAAAGAGTTGATCAGCCCATCAATTAATTGTGCCCTAATCCAATCTTGGCTTGGTTGGAAAGAGGGCAGTAAATCCAGCTGGGTAATCATGCCCTGATATTTGTGTAGGGATAATTACTATCTCTCAGGCCTCACTTGGTGGCAAGATGAGATGAAAACCCATAAAACACCACTTGGGGCCGTGGCTCATTGTTTTCTGGCTGCACAGGGTTGGCCGCCAGCCAGCCAGCACCGCCCACCGCTGCCCCTGGCACAGGTCCCAACCTCTTCCCCTCCATTCATGCAGTTGGCAGGACTCAAAACCAAGGGCAGTCTGGGGGCTGAGCCCTGGCTTGGGCTGGACAGCTAGAAGAGGCAGCATCATGGCCCAGGGAGGGGCAGGGTGTATGCGTTGGGGCTGCCAGGGGGCAGGGGACATGGTCCCCATGAATTGGTACTTAAGAGCCCCCATGAGGTTGGAGGGCCCAAGACTGTTTCCACAGGTCCGAACCATGAGGCCTCACCCAGAGCCAACCCAAGAGCCCCCTGTCCTTGGTCAGGGTCCAGTGCATGTCCAGCCTGCATCTTTCCAGGGATGCAGTGACCCAGAACCCCACCCCCCACTGATGGGACAGCCCTACAAGGGTGGCCTTGATTCTAGTATGCCCCAGTTAGGCCTAGAAAATGTAGCATCAAGGATGGGGAGCCACCTTGATCTTTAGCCCCAAAGAGATAGTCCCCACATCGTGGAACTCCAAGTGCCCCCCACCTGGAGGGTGCAGGATCAATGTCTTGATTCAAAGGATGTATCTAGTCAGGCCCCAGTATTTGAATCTCGTGACTCACAAGCTGTAAGGTCTTGGGCAACTTGGGTGACGGCTTGATGCCTCAGTTTCCCTGACTCCAAAGTGGGACCACCAGTACCTTCCTCTCTGAGCTGTTGTGAGATTCACATGGGATTAAGTGCTGAGGTCAGGAGCTGGCACACAGTGGGTGCTCCTTTAGTAGTGGCTGTTAGGACTGTCACTGTCATGTAGTCTTCTAGGCATCATTTTCCCCCATGCGCTCCTCAGCTCCAGAGCCTCACTACTGAGAGCACGGTTCCTGGCCCAGCAGCACCTCTTCAGGCCCCGAAGGAGTCAGAAATGAGGCTCCCGGGCCCCCAGACCTGCAGAGCCAGAGTCTGCACACTCTGCAGCTGGAGAAGCTCAGCAAAGAGCACCCTGGAATCAAGGTCTGCATCCCCTTCCTGTCCTGTGGGCCTCTGCCTGGCATGCAGTGGGGGGGTGGGCAAGAAGGTGCGGAAGGAATAGATGAGCTCAGAAGCCAGTTGTTGGGGTTCGAGGATTTCCAGGCACCTGAGAAAGGCCCCCTAGAGCAGTGTGGAGGGTATCTTGGGACATCTGTTGGTTACAGCACTGACTCAGAGGAGCAGGGACAGAGGGTGGAACCAGGGCAGGAGCAGTGGGAAGGGCTGGACAGGTCAGGGTTGGGGATGCTGCGCAGACGGAGAGGTGCCGAAGATGCCCAGCCTGAGGGAGAGAGCTGGTCTCTCTGGTCACACCCCTCCGCCTCAGCCCAGGCTCCCTCACCGAGAAGATGGGGTCACCCTGGGGTTCTCTGCTGAGCACAGGCAGAGGAAGTAAGGACTGTGCCCATGCCAGCGGCTGAGATGCGCCAGGGTCCCGAAGGTCCTCCCCCAGTTGGTTTGGGGAGGAGGGACGAGGAAGCAGGAGGAGGCCCGAGGCCTCGGGGCCTACCGGAGAATGCGTTGTTGGTATTGAGGAAGTAGATCTCCTCCCGGCCATCCCCATCGATGTCGCAGGCTGTGACCCCGATGGCGTTGCCCTGCCGGTCCCGCAGTGCGTAGTAGGGCGAGCTGCGCTCATCCACAGCGATGTTCACCAGCCGCTTCTGGGCCCTGTCGTACTTCAGAACCAGGTTGGGGCCATTGTACCTGGAGGAGGATGAGGAGGGGATAAGGAAAGGTGCAGCTGGGCCCACCCTGCCCACCCGCACGACAGCAAGGCGCCGGAGACCCCTCGCAATCCAGCAGTTCAGCTCTAGGGGTTCCTCGGGAGCCTGGCTTCAGGGGTCCCTGGGTGTCCGATGAGAGTGCTTGGATTAGACGTGGACCTGTGCAAGGAGAGAGCCCGCTGACCACATCCTAAGGAGGAAGGGTGACGGAGGGGGGTTGGCCGCCACCTCCTCACTAAGAGCCTGGCTGCAGAAAACAGAAGCTTCCCAGGCATTTACCTTGGACATCTCAATGTAAAAGTCAGGTTCACCTCTATGACCTTATTAATCTAAAACTAACACCCATTAGGGAGCTTGGCAAGGAGGCTGCGATATTAACCCACGTTACAGATGATGTAGGGATGCGCTTTATCAGCGAAACAGGTTACCTCTGCCTCCTGAGGAGACGGAGAGCATCAGGTACAGGATCTGAACCCAGGCCCTTTCCACTCTCCTGAGATCCCCGTGTGAGTCCCCCAGGGGCTGAGGTATGGAACATCAGGAAGACCCAGCATGCAAGTAGTAACGCAAAGCTACCATCGTGGTGGGAGAACGTGAAAATGGCTAAGGTTACCGCATAGCCCTGCTGCTCTCTGCTTCTAAGGAAGCCAAGGATGAAACTGCCGCTCAGCCCTCATGCCAGCCCTCTCGGTTCTCTCCTGCACCCACTGGAAGCCCTGAGCATGTCTCTGCCTCCGGGGCTCTGCACTTGCTGTTCCCTTTGTCGAGGACGCTGGTCCCCTTCACCTCCTGCTCCACTGCTCCTCCTCAGAGAGGCTTTCCTGGACCACGCCGCCCCAGCTGCAACCGCCACCCCACACTCTTCTTCCTCCACTGATCTTTTCCCGCCATCTCCTCCTTGCAGCCGCTGCTTGTAAATCTCCCTTCTCTACGTCAGTGTCAAGAGAACAGAACTTTCAGTTGTCTGTTCACCAGTACCTTGCCCACAGAAGTACTAAACAAATATCTGAGGAAAGACTAAATGCATAAGACTTCAGCGCGCCTGCCTGAGTCCTAAGGCCACAGATGTCCCATGGCGGATGTCTTCCCACTGCCTTTCCACCTTGGAGAAAGCAAGGGTCTGGCAGGAGAACAGGGTGTTCAAGGTCACTCCCCAGGCAGCATGGAGGAAATGCTGGAGGCCTCCTGCCTCCTGGGAGCAGTGGCCTTTGAAGTGAAGGAACCCAGCCACCTCCATCCACACAGTCCCTGGCTGCTCGCCCAGGCTTTGGTCGAATGTACCCATCCTGAGTGGAGTTCAAGCGCCGACTGAGAACTCCCAGAGAGGTGAAAAGAGTTCTCCCAGGCCTTTGACAGAAATCAGTCCTTCCTTTTCTGAGTCAGAGCCAAGCTGGCCCTCTCCTTTGTCACCAAGATGCAGAAGCCAGTGAAGTCTGGGAGCTGTGGAGCGGCTGGCCCGGTGCCCTCAGGCACCCATCTTGTGGGGCAGGAGAGACGGCGCTCCTTGGGGCTGAGTCAGCGCCAGGTGATGGAAGGCCGAGCCTTAGCACCTTGACGAAGTATGTCTGGGGGTGGTGCACCAAGGGCGCAGCGTCACCTTTGCAGACGTGTCTAGGCGCAGGAGACGGAACGCTTGGGTTCCAGCACCGTCAGCAGCTGGCTCTAGCCCTCAGGACGGGAAACGCTTAGCGAGTGCTGAACTCCGGGCTTGAAGGCCTTGAGCTCTCTGTTTCTTCCACCACTCCTGTGCCTACCTCATGAGAGGGCTGCTTCTTGGTTTTCTGGAAAGTACTTTCACGCATTGTTTTGGTTGAGCCCCACACAATCCCAGAAACAAAATAGGGAAGATATTTTTCTAGAAAAGGAACTGAGGTGCGCTGAAGTTCAAGGTTACAAGGTCCATAAGTGACACCCCGGGACCTCTGTGTCATCAGGGTCCAAATCCTGGGTTCCTTCCATGCTGCCTATAAGTTCAACACTCTTTGTCCTTCATGTGTGTTTTTTTTTTTTTTTTTTTTTCCTGTTAGCCTCCCTAAAGTAGTGACTATGGGAAATTCCAGAGAACTTTACACAAATGGCAGACATAACCTGGCATTGTGTCAATACTTTATAGTTTGCAAAGCACTTTCTAATCTTTTTGCTCCTAAAGCCTTTTCTAGCTCCACCAAAGATTAGGCTGGTGGCCTTGGGCTGGTTATTGACCCTCTTTGGGCTCTTGGTTTCTCCTCTGTAACATGAGAGAGTCAGACTGGATGAGAAGGTCACAAAATGCAGACAAGGGTGGCTGTGAGGTGTCTCTGGTCTCCACTCTCAGGGTCAACCAGACCACCTCCGTGTTGATGCATTTTATTTTATGCACCACATTCCTTACCCTGCAGAGCAAGAGGTTCCAGAGCTGAGACGTGAAAGCCACTGGCTGAGGAGCTCTGTGGGTTTAAGCTGTGCTGCTTTCGGGGGGACAGGCAGATCAAGCAAGCATCCCTCTCACAGCCTCTACTTTCGGCAGCCCAGCTTCAACAGCCTTCTTTGCCCCTTGCCTCAACCCCCAGAGCGAGCTCTCAGGGGCTGGGGAGTGACCATAGCCTCCACGTGTTTTGAAGGCCAGACTGTCTCTCTGAATCTGCGGTGGCTGAGGTACACGCAGGCTCCGTGCACCCTTGGTAGTGGCTCCAGGGAAAAGGTGGCCCTGGCTTATTTCTTCTTGGAAGAATAGGGGGGCTAGTTCCAGGAGATGCCCCCTCAGGGGACCACAGGGTGAGGCTGCTGGACTAGTCAAAGCCTTTGGTCTGTTATGCAGTGAGCATGTGCAGAGGCCTCTGCAGCCCTCCACGCTGGCGGGCGTGAAGACTGATGTCTGAGCCTCTTCTCCCCCGCCCCCACTCTGCTCCTCTAGAGATAACAGACATGAAGCCAGCCCAGCAGATCCTAGGCAGGGTACTTGACCAGACCCAGGTGAGCCAAGGGCAGGGCTTGGAGCGGCCAGTCCTTCCTTCTCGCCGGCTGGCCTTCGCTGGGTCTGCTGGACCAATGCCCAAAGCCGCGCTCTATCTTCCCCCCACAGAATCAGCCTCACGCTCTCCTCCTCTCCAGGGAGCTGGTGCTCCCATCTGCTCCGTCACTCTCCCTAGGACTGGCTCTGGCCTTTCAGGCTGTGCCTGAGTCTCTGCTCAGCTGCTGCACCCCCTCAGTAGGGAATAGGGGGTGTTCTCCCCTCTGTCCCAGCCTCTCTCAAAGCGTGCCCTGGCTGGGTGCGGCCTTCTCTCTTCTGGATACCCGCAGCGTCCACAGCTCGCTCGCTCCTGCCAGGGCAGAGGTGTTTGTGCTCTTGCGCAAAGCTCTTTCCTCATTGCAGACGGCTTCTGGCTCCCAGGAAGCATGCAGGTGCCCGAGTCTGTGCACGTGCTGTGCCTGGAGCAGTGCGCGCAAGGCCGAAGGGGCTCTACAGAGGTCAGACACAGGAGCGAGAGCAGGGAGCAGTCCCCGCGTGCCCGGCCCCGTGTCCAGCGCTTCACACCCTCCAGCTCACGTGACCCTCACGGCAATCCCAGGACAGGGGCCCGACGGGGACCCCACTTTGCCCTCAGTCGCTCTATGGTGTCAGTCCTCACCCAACGAGCAGCTGGGAGCCGCGCATTTTCCCTGATACCCACCGGAGACTAGCAGCACTATAGAAATCCAGAAGGCTTTGAAGCAGAGTTAAATGGGCCAGGAAGTGGAACAAGGTCCTGCGTTCTTGAAAGGCAGCTTTGGCTTCTGATATCAAAAGATGGGCCAGTGGGGGTAGGTGGGGGTGGGGGGCAGCCGTCTAGGCTGGGGGTGGGTCCCGGCCCAGCCAGGTCCTGGCTCCGCCTTGAGCTTGTCACTCAGTTCTTCTCACTTGAGCTCCCTTCTCTGAGACTCTCCGTAGCTCTAGCTCGGGGGCTGCCACATCCCTGACAGGATAGTTGTGAGGATTCAATGTGAGACTGTGTGTGTGACAACACTTGGTAAACTGTGAAGAATTATGCAATTTTAACTTCACATCATTATTTAAAGAAACACAACAAACCTGAGCCATGACCTCTCACTCTCTGGCGATCATTTTGTTAGTTTCCAAAGATGGGTTAGTATTTCTCATCCCTAAATATCCCACTGTTAGTAGCTCATCCTTTGCAGGCACATTTTTCTCATTGGAAGCTTTTTTTTGGGCAACAATGGGACTTGAAACCAGGGGTGTACTACCACTGAGTTACATCCTAAGTTCTTTTCACTTTGTTTCGAGACAGGGTCTTTCTAAGTTGTCTAGGCTGGCATCAAACTCTTGATCTTCCTGCTTCAGCCTCCCAAGTAGCTGAGAGTACAGGTGTGTGTCCTTGTACATGGTAGATATATTTATTTCCCTTTATGACTAGACTTCTCAAAAAAGTTGTCTTCCCGGGCTGTCTGACTCCCCACCCCAGGTTACTTGCTGCCTCCCGCGGCTCCACAGCCACACTCACTACTGTCACCCGTGGCTCTAGGAAGCCCTGTACGTTCACCACCTTTGCTTTCTCCCCTGTGCCTGACATTGCTTCCGCCCTCCACTCCCTCCAAGACGCTCTCCTTTCTGGACTTTGTGGTGCCACCATTTGGTTTTCTTCTCTCTCCAGATTCCTCTCCTTTTCCATGTTGTAGGTTTTTCCTCCACTTTCTAACGCTGTTCATGTTGGGGTTCTCCAGCCTGGTCCTCGGTCTTCTCTTTCCCTTTCACTAGCCAATAATATCCACTTCCATGACTGACAACCTCCAAATTTATATCTCTAGCCCAAGCTCAGACTCATATATCTACCTGTCTACCTGACATCTCCCCTCTCATGTTCCCCCAGCCATCTCTGATGGAACACAAACCAAAATGGAGCTATTGATTTTTCTACCCCTGCTCCCCCAAATGGGTACTGAGGTACTACAGCCAGAAGCCCGGTGTCAGCCTGTCATTTCTACCTCTGAAAATATTTCAGATCTTTTCTTTTGCAGACTGCCGTCCTCTCTGGGAAGCCTCCCTCTGCTCCCCTGGTATAGTCTCCCCACACCACAGCCAGGAGCGTCAGAACAAGTAAGCCAGATGATGCCCCCTGCCGGCCTGCACACTGTGGGGTGCTTCATGGTGTTGGAATGCACCCCAGACTGGACACCACTCTTGGTCTGGGTGCCGGGAGGGTCTGATGTCCTCTCACCAACCCCCCCGGCCAGAGGGTTTCTTTGGGCCCTGCCGTTCCAGCAGACGCGGTCCCCGCATGGGGCTTTCTTGCAGGGTGGCTCTGTGCCTAGCACTCTCTCCTTCCACTTCCCTCCCGCTCAGCCTCACAGCTGGTGCCTTCCCATCTCTTAGGTATCATCTTAAAAGGCATCTCTTGGGAGAGATCTTCTCCTCGCCTGGTGTTCCAGCCTCATACGGTTTCCGATCGTGCACTCTTTATTGCTGGTTTCTCCTAGGAAACCCGACACATCAGGAGACAGCGACTGTGTCTCTGTGCACTTCTGTCCCCTCACCATCTAGGTGTAGCGATCGCTACTTCAGAGTGGACAGAAGAGAAGGAAGGTATGAGATGGCCCTGGGTTGTTGAATAAAAGGTACACTGTGTCACCTTTACCTTTTTTTTTTTTTTTAATTTTATGTACTTGGTACAGGTTCTCACTATGCAGCTTGGACTCCGTGACCTTCCTGTTTTCAGCCTCCCCAGTGCTGGGATTATAGACATGCACCACCACGCCTGGACTCTGGCAGGCTCAGCCTGCCCTAGCAGCGGGGCTGGCACAGCATGGGGGACTGGGAATGGAACCCCGGTTCCCGCACTTGCCAAAGCAGGAGCTTAGTCTGCTGAGCTATTTCACCAGCCCTGATTGGTTTTTGATCCTTCCATTT
Organism: Capromys pilorides; assembly: GCA_004027915.1. NCBI lineage: Eukaryota > Metazoa > Chordata > Mammalia > Rodentia > Capromyidae > Capromys > Capromys pilorides. Next base: position 6,414 of record PVKN010013661.1, on the reverse strand, counting down.
TACTAATTCTCACAACATCTGTACAAACACAGCAGTGACAAAGAGGGTGTAGAGCTGGTGTCCTGGGTGAAGACAATAACCACGCATTAGGTACAGATAAAAAAAATCAACTTTTTTCTATTTACATCGGTTGATTCATGTAAAATAAACCCTTTAGGCTGTTCTGCTAGAGGAAGCCAGATAAAAGGATGTATTCCTGGAGTAGGCACTAGATACCAGATACCACGCCATGTCATTAACATATATCTCATTCATTTACATAAATAGAAGCTTGTTTTTAGCTTTGAAAGACATACAGCTTATGATACCTATTTTGAAAATGAAGAACACGGAACTTTTTCGTTAAAAGAAGAAAATAAAAATATATGCATCAGCCCGCTATTCTAGTCAGGGAAAGGGGCAGGCTGGAAAGAAGAGACAGATGTGTGCATGTGTAAAGAATGCAAGGTAGACAAACACAGACTATACAAAGATGGGAACGAGGGACGATGAGGCTATAAACAGAAATGCACATGGGGGAGGGAGGGGAGAAGAGAGCAGATCCATGTAGCCACAGGGATACATGGTAACGGAAGGCTGGAGAAATGGCTCCGTGGCCTACGCACTTGCCTGGCAAGCACAAGGACCTGGGTTCAATTGCTGGTACTGCATGCTGTGCTGGCCACCAGAACAGGGTATGGTGGTGCACACCTGTGATCCCAGCACTGGGAAGGCTGAGCCAGGAGGATCACTATGAGTCCAAGCTGTATAGCGAGACCCTGTACCAAATAAATTAATAAAAGATTAAAAAAAAAAAAAAAAAGAAATGGAAAGGGAGATTTGTGGACTCTTAGAGACAAATAGAGAGACCCAGGGACATAGATGGACCCAGAGTCACAGTGTGTCAGCAGAACTCTGAGTTATTATCAGAGAAAAGCAATTCAATTTGTGCCTACTTCTTATTTTGGCCATCGTCTCTAAAGATTTTTAAGATGGGTTGCATTCATGACTACAAGGAAAAGAAGGTATTTTATTTTTGGTCACATCAATACTCTTATTTCATAAATTAACAAGAAGTGAATTTCAGAGAAAAGTGACTTTCAGAAAGTCAAACAGACCATTATTAGGTAAACTAAAGTGATAAATATTCCTATCCCTTGCTCTAAGCCAGGAATCAGTGCCCTGTGGCCCGAGAACCAAACGTGGCCTGCTGCTTATTCCTATGAATAAAGTTCTACTGGAACACAGACCTGCTTATTCATTTACATATGATCTTTAGCTGTTTTGTGATAGATAATTTCAGCAGTGGAATAGAGACTGCATGGCTCGAAAGCTGAAAATGTTTACTAGCTGGCTCTTACTAGCCCTATATTTTGAGAAATCAAAAGTTTTAAAGGATCATAACAAAACAAAAAAATTAGTAAAACTTGATTTGTGGTCAGTACTGTTTTTTTTTAAAAAACAAGTATTTCAGGGACAGTGAAGGTTGAACGTAATGGAGATTGTGAAGCAAGTATCTTTTGGGAAAAGGAAGAAAGAGAGGCTAAGGCACGAGCAGGAGTGGAAGCCCCTCAGAGTCACTAGTACTGGGGACGTGGCACTAACGGTGGCCACCCTCGTTGCTTTCCGTCTCTCCCTGCACATGTTACTGCACCCACCAGGAAGGGGTCTGTTTTTCCTCCCCTCGAGACTTGGCTGGCTCTGTGGCTTTGCCTGGTGGGCAGCATGTGGTGGAAGTGAGGTTGGGCCCATTCTTGGCACAGCTTTAAGAGGAAAATCAGTCACTGTGTAAGGACTGGGCAACCGTGTGTGGGGAAGGCCAAGCGAGCCCTGTGCAAGAACAGCAAGACACCAGATGTGGAAGCAAAGACTTCTTAGATCGTGTAGCTCAGCCCAGCCCAGCCAGTAGCGCCTTACTGCAGCCAGGCCACCGGCTGACGCGTGCAGAGCAGAAGAACTTCCCAGCTGGGCCCTGACCCACAGAATGTAAAGAACACTAGATTATTTTAAAGCCACTGAGGTTTTATAAAAGAAAGCAGATAACGAAAGCCTATTATCTTAGGCCTAAAGGGAAGAGGAGATCCCCGGGTCTGCCACGCTGGCCCAGACCCCCCGCTGAGACACCAATCCAGACTGGGCGTGGTGGCACTTGCCTGTAATCCCAGCTTTTGGGAGGCTGTAAACAGGTGGATCACTATGAGTCTAATCTAGTAGTGAGACCCTGAACACCCTGTAGACTCTTACCTAAAAAAATAAAAAAAAATTAAAAATAAATTAAAAATAAAGGGAAGAGGAGGAAAAGGGGTTATTGGTCAATCAGTGGGCTTCTCTAGAATAATGATTTGAATTCATAGGAAACCTGTCTCCCCAGCAGAGGCCTTTGGCCAGCTGAGCTGTTGTTGGAACTCAGAATAACAGAGGGTCTGTGCAGAGCCTGACATGGAAGGGCATCCAGAAATTCAGGGATTACACACATAGTGTCTTCCTATTTCTCTTTTTTCTTTGCTTTTTTATCCATAGCTACACGTTTCCCATTTTAAATGCATATCTGTATACATAGTTTATTTCTTCGAGGATGTATGTGATTTTTTTCCTCTTCATGTATTTAATTCTCTGAAAGCCTCTCAAGTTCAATAGCTGCAGAAAACATATGGGAAAGCATTCAAACAAGAGATTTCCAGATTGCATCCTAGACTAGGACCTATCTGGGGTCCAGGTGTTTCCCTTAAGGAAGTCAAGCTTTGGTGAGGGGAGGATTTCAAGCATGATGAAGACTCAGGAAGAGATGGCTCGGGGGAGGGAGGCGGGTAAGGTTGAAGAGGGCAGCCCAGGGAAAAACCAGTAATCAGATTTGATCTTGATTTAGGAGCTGTGCAGGGTGAGAAAGACCCCACAAACAGAATGCTGAGCCAAAGGAAGGAACTTTAAGATGGAGGAGGAAAACCTTTTGTCCTGAGGGGGCAGATGGCTTTTCAAGAATGGGATGTTTGGTACTAAAAGGTCAGAATAATCTGCAGTGGTAAGTGTCTGTGTTCTGTAAAAACTCCACACAGACTGATTGATTTATGCCTTGTTCTAAAAAAGATCTGTGCTCAGCATGTGCTCTGTGCCCTTGGAATTTCTTAGATTTTGATGAGCACAGACACACCGAGAAGGTAGAGACCATCACAGGCAGCTCTGGCCCCCACCACATATAGGATGGTGCGAGTGAGGCACAGGGGCTCACTTCTGCTGGGTAGTAGTGGTGACAATAATGTTGAGGTGACTCTGTGCCCCAGTGCACTTCTCCAGGGAAAGAGAAACACAGGGAAGCAGGATTCCATAAACTGTCGAGGGAGGGATAGGCTGTGTTACTAGGATTCCCTGGTACTAAGTGACATTAAATGTGAACCAATTGAGAAATTCCGTGGTTCAGATGTCCAGACTGCAGGAATACCAGGGGTATGGTGAGGCCTTTGGAATGACTGCGGTTAGCACCCTTGGCAAGGTGTCCCTCTTCTTTTCTGCCTGCTGGTCACATTTTCTCACATCATCCTGCACAAGTCTTAAGCAGTGGTAAATCCCAGCCTTGTACCTGAGCTCAAGCCTCAGCTAGAGTAGAAAACGCTTCTCAATCCAGTTTCAATGTGAAGAGCCCCCAGGAAAAGCTCTGATTGGCCCAGTGTGCATCACATGTCCACCCCAGAGCCAGGAGCTCGGACCCTGTGGCTGACGGCCTTCAAGTAGAAGCCATGGATCATCTCTCCGAAGACAAGCGTCTGGAAGGGAGAGGGATGTGTCTCTTGATGAGTATTTGGCTATTTGGAAACCACTGATGACCTTCAGGGAGGCCGATTCCTTAGATACGGCTTTGGGCAGAAGTGCAAAGAATAGATTGTGTGCAAAAAGGGATTAGAAAGGCTTAGGACAAGGCCAAGGGCTGTAAGTTATAGTTTCATAAAGCTCTGAAGCTTGGGCAAGAGGAAAGAGGTGTTCCAGGACCTAGAAGAGGTGGAGCATTCTCAGGGTACCTGGGCAAGAGGTGGAGGTGGAAGAAGAGGGGACGGGTGTCAAGTACTAACTGATGGTTTCGACCTGGAATTAAGAGGGGGGAAGCCAGGATGGATGAAAGAAGAAGAGAGCAACTGGAAAGTGACGTCCAGAGTCCTCTCATTGGTGATGGGTGAGATTCTTATTTGAGAGGGGAGCATGGGAGCCACATCTGGAGAAGCTGGAATAATGGCTAATGGGTGTGTGCACGGCCCAGCTGCTTCCTTGGTGAGGCAGAGTCTCTGGAGGGAAGCACAGCTGCAGAGGGTGGAGTGGGAGCCTGGTGCCCCGGGAAGACTGACTGCACTGGGGGTGGAGCCGCGAGGCCCGGAAGTCGCTTGGATAGGAAGGCACGGGCAGAGACAGAACACAGCTGGAGTGCCTCAGGGAACCACAGGGGAGACAGGCCCTGCGCATCCAGCCTGGGGAAGGCAGCAAAAGCGTTTGCTCCTCAGAGTGAGGTCCCAGGGTTCTACAGGGGCCACAGACAGCAGCAGAGCCAGCCCCGGACCACGAGCTGGCACGTGCAGGCTGAGAGGTGAGCAACCTCATGGTGAAACACTCACGCTGGAGGGAGAACTCCTGGGGCAGAGCCTGAGCCGACCCCGCCCCCCAGGGTACAGGTGCTCCTGAGCAAGTACCCGACCCTTGCAAACCTGTTTCTTCATGAGTCCAGTGAGGACGCCCACATCAGCTCCCACGCTGAGGATGGAATCAAACTTGTAAGGTGGTTAATAGTGTTTGGGGCAGAGTAAATGCTTGGCGAATACTAGTTAGCAAGTCTGCCCTGCTTCCCTTACATATTCGGTGCCTGACACATAATGGGAACTCAATAAATATTTTTGAAAGAATGAATTACTATTGTTACCTGAGTTGCCTTGAGCACAGGAGACCAAACTCCACAGAGTTCTGAACTATATTTTATCCCTCTAGCCCAAACACAATGTCTGATAAAGGAAATTACTCATATTTACTGGGATCCAGTTTCCTCATCTATAAAGTGGTACTAATAATATCTGCTGCATCTCAAAGGTCAAATGAAATAATGCACACACACACACACACACACACACACACAGAGTTTATATGGCTATTGTCTGCAGGAGAGGCAGCCGTGCGGACCCTTGGGGGAGGCCAGCCCTTCTTGCCAGTTGGACAGGAGCTGACTGATAGGCCCCTGAGCTGTAGGAATGCCTTGATAAAGGGAGACTGGTAATTGGTTGAGGGCCTGGTCAACAGGCATCTGTGGTTTTTTCCAGCAGGAAGGAAGTCTGGGCATCAGGGTCGGCTGGAGATGTGCAGGAGGCAGCTGTGAGCCGGCCTGCTCCGACGCCTGCATTGGACCAGCAAGGAGACATGGGTTATTAGACATAAGTGACAGACTCTGAGGGGCAGAGGGCAGACAGGACTTGGCTGGCAAAGGTCAGGACTGTCACGCAAAGACAAGGACCAGGTGGGCTCGGGCTGGTTACAGTGCCATGGGGAACGGAGATGGCCATCTTCAGACCTGGAAAGGCTGCCCTTCTGGCTCAGGCTCTGTCCAACCGCGGCCCTGGGCCAGATTCTAGCTGAGTGGCAAGGCCCTCTTCATGACAATAAACTCCCCATGATGATTAGGGGCTTAGAGTTGCTAATATAAATTGCTGTTCAAGCCCTTTATGCCTATCAGGACACAAGGGCCACCGCCTGCTGGACTCTGTCTCCCTTCACCAGTGCCTCCACATATGCTGTTTACACCGTGTGCACAAACTGCTCTGCGTATTGGCCTCCACTTCCAGCTCTCCCCGGCTCTCTCATCCCAGTGGGGAAATCAAGTTTCTTCTAGGCTTCTCTCTCATGCTGCAGCTAATGGGGTATGCCTGGCTGTGGTCTGAGAAATAATGGCTAGAGGAAGCAGCAAATGCCTTCTAGTTGCTGTGGAGTGTTAACAACGAATTCAACTCTTTATTTGGATTGGAGAGAAATAGTTGTAGAAGAGACTCTTCCTTTAAAAAAAAAAAAAAATACGGAGCTGCCAACCATGGAAAGCGTTCATTCAGAAGGGTCTCTGTTGCCAAGCTAGCTCCAATTCCCTTAGCTATGATTTAACACTAATCAGAATCTGGCTGTGAGAGCAGATGTGTATTAAAGTTTAGGGACAGGAAATGCGGTGTATTAAGTATTGCTGAGAAAGTACCAAACTGCACCTAGATGCTGATTTCTTTAAAGTGCTTGCTGCATAGATCACCTACCTAACTGGCAGTTAAACTAAAGTTATGCTAATGACAAATGGACGTGACAATAAGCTATCAGGTCAGCTGACACTTCATGGTTTAAATCAGTCATGTAGAGCACAGCCCTGGTTAGAGCTGGCCCATTGCAAACGCAGGAAGGGCAGTGAGTGGATTCTTGTTACAGAGTGTAGGG
>PVKN010013660.1:0-20720 GCA_004027915.1 Capromys pilorides | reverse complement strand
TTACTCGTTTAATATTTGTACCTTCAATTCGCATCCATTAATGATTTTTGCCCCAGCCAGTCTTTACTAGGATCATAACAGAATGGTTGTTGTTGTTTTTTTTTTTTTTTCCAACTCTACCACTCTTTCCTCCTGTAGTAATTGTCACCTGGTATTCTGCTTTTGGCAAGAGCACTCCCTTGTCTTCTATTTCGTTATTAAAATCTATTATTGCTATGGATTCTGTGGATTCCTGCATTCTTAGATACTTCAGTGATTTATAATTTATCTACTATCCTGCATAATTTTGGTGCTCACATTGTCATATTTGACCAGACCAACCTTCCTTAGGCTAGCTGTTATATTTGTTTACCTATGAAAACAATGATAGAATAGTAATGTACCTGTGTAAGAACTTACTTAGAACTGTAGCTGGCAAAGTAAGAATGAATGAGACTACTGAAGGAATGCCCAATGCATGGTTTGGTGTCATCTGGGCCTGTATTGCTTTCTTATGCAGCCTGACCAGGAGCCTTCCTGACCAGGAGGGCTCCTTGACCACGCCTGGGAATGGAGAGCCACCCTTGGAGGCCTCAGAGCCTTTCCAGTGTGCTCATGTGTTGGTGGTTACTAAGCTGCCTCTAGGTGAACTCAGTGCAGGGGACGTGAATCAGCAGAATGTATACCTAGTCATGTGATATAACATGTACTTTGCTTTTACTTCCATTATAGTTTCTTCTCATTCCATTTGATATTTGGAAAATTGTCAGGAAAATTCTATCCTTTTTCCAGTGACATTTTTGTTGCATTTCACTATGATGTACACGGTATAACTGGAGACCAGTAACAGGTTGGCTTCCACCCAGTAGTTTTATCATCCAGTTCCACATGTCGTAACACATAGGAAGTGGCTTCTGACTTGGTTGTAGTCTATGCTCTCTGGAAATAAGTGTTTTGGGATAATCTGTGACCAGATATAAATGGAGAAAATCCTTCAAGTGCCTGTATGTTTGACATATGTTCTGTGCGGCTCCAAAACTTTTAGTTTCCTTCTGGATGACTTACATTTCTACTGTGCATTACTGAACAACTGTCTAGTTAAAAATGTGTTAGTAGTTCAGTGTGGTTTAGTGGTGGATCACTTGTCTAACATATGCCAGGCCCTAGGTTCCATGCCCAACACCAAAAGGGGATGGGAAGCCCAGTGACGCCTTCATGCCAATAATATTCCTTATGTTTCATTAACATTTCAAGTCCAAACTGCCTGTTAGCCAAATGAATATCCTAGATAGTATTCTTCAAATTCATGATGTCGAAATATGGATATGTTTAATTTCTTTGAGCTAGGATATAACTGAGTGATCTGCTGGTTGTCTAGCACACTTGCTACCCTGAGTTCAACTTCCAACACCATGAAAAATGTTTGAAATAATAAATTCCTTTCATTGTCACTTCAGAATATGACTTATTCAGACTGAGTCATATCATTTTAATTGCTGTGAATTTCTTCCCAAAATGTTAGTTCCACACTTGAAGGGGAGAAAGGGAAGGACTGGTGCGGTACACAGGGTGGCGTGGCTTCCTGTTGGGGCACACACTTAGTTCTGCTCCATTTGAATCTGGGCTCTGCCTTCTCAGCTCCACCCTTGAATGTTTGCAGGGGTTTTTTCCCTTCTCAAATGTAACATATAGAAAAAGTGGATTATAAGACTAAGTAAACCAAGAGGTACAACATGAAGTAACACTTGCTTAATTTAAGGTTAAACTTCTGCAGATTGAACAAAAACATAGTTTTCATATTTTGTTTCAAGATTCGCTTTGGCAGCTTGCATAATCTCAGCCAAGGTGCATTTTGATCCTTTTTATGAGCGAGGACTCGGTAGCTGCTGCTATAGGGCCGCCTTTGGAATTCTGTGAACAGTGAGAGACAAGAATAACAAGGTCAAGGGTTCCTTTCCTGCTGCAGTGAATGGGCTGTTTCACTGAGCCTTGGCCTGCGGCAGCAGAAACCCCAAGAGGAGCTCGCAGTGTGAGGACTTGCAGTGTGAGGAGCAGTGTACAGTGGGTTGGGCAGAGTTTAACATGTCCACATCCACAGGCATGCCCACACCAGCACACTGGGCACTTCTCAGAGATCACTGTCTGTAGGGTTGTAGAAGCAAAATTCATGAAAGGGAACATAGTATAAGAAACAAATGGGAGTGCCTTGCTTCCAGCCTGAATTGCTCTGATGATTTAAGCCCAATTATTATAGACACTTTTTTTTTAAGTAGATATGACTTGTCAAAAATATGCAGCTTAATTTTCAAAGAATTGAAGTGGGTTTTGTTTTCCATTTTCAATGAGGAATTATTTAGGGTGTTAAATATAAAAGTAATTAATAATATTTCAGTATCTGAAATGACTAAATGATAACCATATAACATAATTAATGTCATCATATTCTTCTGTGAAGACTTGTTTTGTGAAGAATTCCTGTTTGTTTTTGTGTTGGATACGAAAGATTAAACCCTTTACACTGAGCCATATCTCCAGCTCTTTTTTGTAATTTCACAATAGGGTCTTATAAGTTGCCCAGACAAGACTCAAACTTGGGATCCTCTTCCTTAGCTTTCCAACATGCTGGAATTACAGACATGTGCCACCAGCCTCAGCTTGTATTATTTTGTTTTGTTTCATACTGAGTTTTGGGTCAGCATTCTTAAGGATGTGGAGTGAGAGGCTTGTGAATTTGGGGAGTGATGCCTTAAGTGAAGGGGGTGATCGTGCTCTGGTACAACTAGCGATCTGGAGTCTGACCTGTTAGAGCCTAGGCTGTAGGACATTTCGCTATGCCTCACCATGTTATGTACCGACTGAAGATTTTCTGTTCCCATCATGCAAAGGATTTAATCATACCATTCATGGGTGCTTTGGCTTGTCACCCAGGAGCCACTTTCTCAGGAATGCCTTGGGGAAAATGGGGGAGTGACCTACTTCATTTGCATGTGGAAAGATCCCTGCCAATTATGAAGGACACACCAGAACTCCACAGAGATGAGACAGGCTTGCCCCAGGCATGGAGTCCATGGGGTTGGAAAAAGAGGGCCTCCTAAGAGGTCCAGCTCATGGGGTTTATGCGTGGATGTGAAGAGCCCCTGACCCTATGCTGATGAACAGACCTGGGTGAGTGTATGTCCCTGATGCCACATGTTGTTCCCACATGTCTCCTTCCTGGGCAGGAAGGGAGACAGAGCCTGGGAAAGGCCAGCACCATTGTTGCCCAAGGAAGCAGGGTGAGTAAGCGGCATGTCCTGCCCTAAAGGCAGCCCACACAGTGACACCCTGTGCACTGCAAATGAGCCTCATGAGGGATGTGACACATAGGTGAGAGGTTCCTTCCACCCCTGTGACTGGCTGGCTGGCAGCCACAGCTAGGGTTAGAGGCTATGGGCAGCCGATGAGGTCACTTGTGCATGTGTCAGATGTGAGATGCCTCACAAGGTGAGGTTGGAAAGGTTGCTGATGAAGGTTGGATTTCTAAGTAGGAAGTTGAGGGTAAGGGCAGGCTGATGGTCTGAAGAGTCAGCTGTCTTCAAATTCTCCTAGGACAGGCCATACTGGAGTCATCTATATAGCAGTGTAACAGCTGAGGACATGGTCTGCACATTATTCTTTCTCTTTCCCCATATTATACCAGTCTTGGGGCGGGGGGATCTCACTATGCAGTTAAGGCTGGCCTCACTACAGTGTGCCTGCCTCAGCTGGCTACGCTCTAGGGCGACTCTTGCCAGTCTTACCGTCCATCCTTCCCTTTAGCTCTCCAGAAGAATTCCTTTTTCTCTGGCCACCAAGTGGCAGCGTGATCCATTGGCACCCTCTGGTGTTGCTTGCTGTGAGTGGTTCCACATGATTCTCTGTATTTCCCTAGTCTCTTAGATCCCAGTCCCCTTCTCAGGGAAAAGTGTGGCACCAACTATGAAAGAGATGAGCTCTGCGCCCAAATGATCTTGCTACCACTTTCTGACTTGAGGCTTTTTTGTCCTAGAATATTCTTGGTTTCACCCCAGGAAATCCAAGGCAGAACACTACCTCTGCTGCAGTTTTCCTTGGTATTAATGTGTCCCAGAGCACTTCAACAGCTAACATGAGAAAGAAAAAAAAAAAAAAAATAGCCATTTTCTCTTACAGTTGGCAAATAATCAGATTACTCTAGGGAGCAGATAAAAATAAGTCACTTGTTCCTATAGTTAGTCACTATGATGACTAAGGAATCATTGGTAAGAATATTTCAAAATTAAATCAGATATGTAGAACCTGATTTAGGGAACAAGTAAAGAGAGGGAACAATGAATCTGAAGACAGATTGCTAAGGTTGTGGAGTAAGTTTACTCTCAGCTGTTGCTGCTGGAACCCATCCCCAGGGACCTAGTCCCATTCCTGATGTGTCTCAGCACAGCGGTGTCCTGCATTTCCTTCCACTATTTGCTTCCCTTCCTGTCTTTGCACGCCCGCTGCCACGACTTCCCTAACATGTTTGATTTTGCCCACAGGCCATGTCCTCATAGAGATTTCAAGCACTCACAAGAAACTCAATGAGACCCTTGATGAAAATGTATGTGGATGCTTTTTATATTTGCAAAATTTTTGTTTTATTTTAAAATTTTTGCCAAGGCCTCAAACGAGGTATAAATTTTTTACTTCCTCTTCTGAACAGTTCAAAAAATTCCATAAGGAGATCATCCATGAGCTGGAGAAGAAAACAGAACTTGATGTAAAGTATATGAATGTGAGTGCCCGGCTTCCCTCCACTCTGCCCTATGATCCAGACTTCTGAGCTGGAAGAGAACTTTTTCCCCATGCTTTAGTCCACAGAAGCAATGGGGATGGAATATGGTATTGATATAGACTTGGATGTGTAGAAACAAGTCCCTTTGGGCCGAGTGGGCCTGTTTTTGCTACTACTTGGGTCTGTATTAAAAGGCACAGAAATAGATCTTGCAGAAAAATGTGCTGCTTCTGAGAGCACTGTTTTTAGAACATGTGGCTATGTGACAGGACAACTATGTGTTCTGTGGCTGGTGCATTCATAAACCAGTACTTCAGGACTCGAGTCACACATGCACCAACTAGGGCCTCTTTCCCCCAACTCCACCATCCATCCTGCAGTTCTCCAACTCCATCTACATCCAGCCTGCCAGTGAAGTACTGGGCTCTTTTTATCTTCCTCTTCTGCCACAGAATGCTGACTTGCATTGGCCACCCAAAATCCCCTTTCTTACTAGGACCATTGTGGTAAGCAATAGGGTTTACCTGGAAGTCACCTGTCATGCTCACGAGGCCTGTTCCCCAGTGCTGTGTCTATGCGCTATGCACATTCCCTGCTTTTGAAGCCCTCGTGGAACCCCATGCGTGACATATTCATCTTCTTTTTTTTTTTTTTTTTGCGAAACTGGGTATTGCGCTCAGGCCCTTGTGTTTGCCAGTCAGGTGCTTACTCTACTGAGTTATCTCCCCAGCCTGACATAGATATCTTTATTATCCACATTTTATAGATTAGAGGGGAAACATGAATTTAAGTAATTTCTGAGATTAAACAAGTAATCAGAACTGTAACCCAGGTCTGTTAGTCTCCAGATGCTGTGTTCTAAACATTCTGCTGTATACTAGGAAGCATCCCCCTCCAAAATGTAAGCAGTTGCTCTTGTTCATGCCATCTCTTAAAATTTAAGTCATAAAACAACCAAAAACATGTGATATAATATTCATCAAAATATTTATTACCCAGTTTTGGACAGTTTTGAATGGAGGAGAGTATGTGAGGTGTGAGTGTGAGGGCCCCCAGCAGGATAGGGACATCTGGGGAGTGAGTGTGAGGACCCCAGTCCCACATACAGTGGAATTGTGAGCAGAAGTGACTACATGGGTGGTGCTGCAGTAAAGTAAGCACAACACTGAATTTACAGGCCACTCTGAAGAGATACCAAGCAGAACACAGGAGCAAATTAGATTCTTTGGAGAAGTCTCAAGCTGAATTGAAGAAGATCAGAAGGAAAAGTCAAGGAGGACGGAATGCACTAAAATATGAACACAAAGAAATTGAGGTGAGTTTCTTGGTAGTATTCCTTTTTCTCTTATCGTTGGTCATGGGGCAATTTAATAAGCTTACCTCCCTCAGTCAGTCTGTACTTTATCCACTTGTACTGGTGCTCAGAGTAGAAGTAAGCACTCTGACTCGGAAAGAGCAGCTTTCCCAGTGTTCTGCAATTAACATAACTCATCTGTGGGCTCTTAAAGACCTTGGCCTTGCTGGGTGTGGTGGCACACACTTATAATCCCAGCACTTGGGAGGCTGAGGCATGAGGATCAATGTAAGTTCGACACGAGCCTGGGCTACAAAAGTGAGTTCAGGCCCAGCCTGAACTGCATAGCGAGACCCTGTCTCAAAAAACCTTGGCCTTTCCCCCTGGGTCAGGGAGAAAGAGGCACCATGACTGGTGGTGCTGTCCCTGTTTTATTTACAGTGGGGAAAAGGAGGCTTAAATTATATCCTGTGGTTGACATCTGGAGCAGGCATTTCAACCTGGTACTCTCTGGTTCTAAAATCCACCATGTCGTCCAGTAGAACGAGATCATTCTTGGATTATAAGGATGCCAGTTGCCCAAAATGTAAGGCCTGTGGCACCTTCTCTCCAAGGGTGAGTCAGGGATCTTAATAATGACAGTGATATCTGCTCAGGTCAAGTTACAGCTTTGTCTAATGTTTATCTGTGTTTAGTGTTTACTCCATTATCAAAAGAAGCCAAGTGTAAAAGTGGCAGAAGGTAAATGTCAGGCTATACAGCTATCGGATGCCCATGTCAGACTTGTGTCTGTTATTTTCCTAGTATGTAGAGACCGTTACCTCTCGCCAAAGTGAAATCCAGAAATTCATTGCAGATGGTTGCAAAGAAGCTCTGCTTGAAGAGAAAAGACGCTTCTGCTTTCTTGTGGACAAACACTGTAGCTTTGCAAATCACATACACCATTATCACTTACAGGTGAGTGCAACAGAATCCATATTTTAAATCTTTTATTTAAAAAATGCTCAGTCCAGTGAGACTGGCAAGATAGCTGAGCACACTAAGCATCTCTTTAGGCAAGCACAGGGACAGGGGTTCAATTCCCGGTATTGCATGCCATGCCAGCCCTGCCCCTGGGTGTACTGTGCTGGCCATGGAGACCAGGCATGGTGGCACAGGTCTGTAATCCCAGCACTAATCTGAGTCTAATCTGCATAGTGAGACCCTGTACAAAATACATACATTAAAAAAAAAAAAAGCTCAGAAATTGAGAAATGGTACCTTTTTCCTTTTCTCACCTGAGTCAGATTTCTGTAGAATGATTTGTTGTGGGCATCATTGTCTCTAACGGCCAGTTCCTGGGTGTTCGGTGTATATCTGGAGAGCAAGAGGGACATCACTGGCAGCTCTACTGCAGGCCACACCCCCAATGGGCCATTTGGTCCTTTGCTTTTCAGGTTGTTCATTCATGCTCTCCTCAGCTGAATGACTGGCTTAGTTCCCTCCTCCTGACACAGGCAGCTGTGAGCATAGAGCCCAAGAGCTATGAAGCAACGAGTGTTAAATTTTCCCTTTTTTTAAAAAAATGTGTGGATAATCCTTGGCCTGTATGCTAATCCAAAACTAGCACTAACTGAGGCCAAATATTTAATGTTGCTTCTAGTAAAGTAATTTAGAGAATCCTCTCCAATATGAGAAGCTTTGCAAGGATGTGAACTTAAGTCCCTCTCTTTTTCAGGGGGAAAAAGCCTTGGTCTTGTATATGCATGCATGTTATATATTCTGTAAAGGTTTTGCAATCTTAAGGAATATTTAGCTACTTAATGTAAAATACTTAAGATCTAAAGTTGTTATATGAAAGTAAAAAGTTATTGTATTATCATTTTTGTCCACTGTGTGTCTACACTAAAATGGTGTCCAGGTAGCTATAGAAACCTGTTTTTTGTGGTAAGGGCCTCCTTGAGGCAGAGTTGGGGAAATGATCTTAAAGCTTCCTTTCTATGACAGTATTCCTCTATATGATGAAGCAACTATGGCTATTTTTATTTATTTATTACATATAACTTTGATTCCCAATTATACTTTGTAGAATGGTACAGAGTCTCTTCTTTCTATACTGGAAGTTTCTTCAGCTACCTGAAAGTTGTTTTGTGCCTTTCTTAATATCCCTGACATATTCTAGTACTATCTGTGGCTCTTGGATGAACCACACCCAAGCACTTGGTCCACAATGTGGCAGTGCCTCAGTTTGTCAGGGTAAGAGGGTGGTATCAAGAGAGGGACTCTCCCCCTCTCTATAATTTCCATCCATGGCCCCAGCCACCCATGACAGATCCAGAGCTGGGCAAGAATAGTGTGATTGCTTTGTAAGGAGTTCAGGAAAGGCCTCTTCTCTAGCCATGTGGCTTCCCTGGAAAAGGGGTTCACCAGAAGGCTTCGAGGCCTCTTGAGAGTCTCATTACCAGAAGCAGAGCTAGACCCATAAGAGCAAGAGAGCCACCTCAGCCTCCAGGATGTAGGTCTCTGCTCTTTTCCTCCTGTCTGTGTGCTGCAGCCTAGCTGCTCTGCAAAGCTTCAGCCTATGGTGGGGCGTGGCCCTGCGCTTTCCATGCTATAGTACCTGTAGTCCCTCAATCATGTAGAAGGATTTCCTGGAACAGAATCTGATTCACCTATCTGACACATGCATCAGTTTCTCTGAGGTCAAAAAGTCAGCTCCCGGGACTCTCACCTATGATTGAGGTACTGCTTTTTGAGGGTGTGGGAAGAAGAGTGGGCAAATGACATTTCTGGGGATACCTGGAAATAAGCTTTACATAGATTGCCTAATCTTTTTGAACTGGGGAGAGGGGATGGGCAAAATGGGAATTGAATCTAGCACCTTACATACTAGGCAGGTGCTATCATAGAGCTACTCGCCCAGTTTCTGGATTGATTCTTAACCGTTTATCATCTTCATACTAGTTGTAAGCTCTGTGTTTGCACTGAGGGAGTGGGTAAGTTCCTTCAGTATTAAAGCCTGCCTTCTCCCCAGCAAATGAGACACAGCAACTGCTCAAAGATGCCTAAAGCACCTGCTGGTAATAAGCTGGTAATATGTTCAGTAATATATTATCAGTGATAGTATTTGATACAGGTTTGTGAGCTCTTCACTGTGCTTTTGTCTTTGTGTTATTTCTTTGGGACTTACAGTCAGCAGAATTACTTCATTCCAAACTGCCCAGGTGGCAGGAAACCTGTTGTGATGCCACCAAAGTGCCAGAGAAAGTCATGAACATGATAGAAGAAATAAGGACTCCAATCTCTACCCCAGTATCTGGGACACCTCAGCCATCACCTATGATTGAGAGAAGCAATATGGTAAGAACCAGCTGCTTTTTTCAATTCCAGTTGTGTATTTACCAATAGGATTTGGGCTAAAGTGAGCCCAGAGGACCAAGGCTGCCTCGGTGGTGGAAATCATGAGCCCTCCTTTTCTATGCTAGGCCTGCCTTCCTCACCCTTACCCCTTACCTTAGAAATTTTATTGTTACTGTTTTTAATTGTAATTATTCCAACTTTATAAATTTATTCTCAATGAAGAAAATAGATATCATAAAGAATAGACTCAAAATATATCACTCAGGCAAACAGAGTAGAGTACTCAAGGTAATGAGTTAATTAGATATTATAGTTTGCTGTCATTTGACCCTGGAATTTATTATTATTTACAAGTATACAGGAGCCTTTGGACCCAGCAGGTAGGACAGGTCCATCCAAAAAAGGTGCTGTCAGTGGACCAGGAACTCTGAAGGACTTTCTAAGAGAGTCAGGATCAGAAACACTGAAGGAGTCTGTAAAGGAGAGAGAGGCAGGATGGGTGTGTAGAGGACCTCACCCCCAAGCATGTGGGGTACAAATCTGGTGCAGAGAGTGCAGCTGCTCTTACAATATAAGCAGCAGAGGAACTGAGCCATCCCTTTGTGTCATTTTCTTCCTGGTGTGCTGGTGTGCTACATGTGCCAAACAATAAGCAGCAGGGGCTGTTGTTTCCAGCCAGAAGATTGTGTAAGACTGAGGGGCAGGCGTGCTCCCAGAAGCCTGCCCTGCCTCCTCCCCATGTCACCAGGGTGGTCCATAGTTGGGAGAAGAGGCCAAACATGGTAAAAAGAATGAGGACTGACACAGAATGAAGAGGGACACCCAAGAGGCATCAGACAGTAAGGAAAGCCCCCATCATAAAAGCAGTAGCAAAATAAAACCCAGCATGATCAGTATTGGAGACAACAGAAATATTTAGAGAGGAGAGGATATTACATCCACAAAGTAGAATCCACAAGAGCTCTTGGGAATTAAAAGGTGAATTACTGTTTGTACTTGAAATGACACGTACGGAATTTTCTTCAAAGTAATCCAGGCAGTTTGGGAAGGTGTATAGAGTTATTCATGAAAGAAAATTTACTATAATTCATTATTAGTGAAGCTAGGTGTTGGCTTCATAAAGATTTATTATGCTGTCATCATCTACTTTGGTACATGTTGAAAGTTTTCTAAAACAAAAGTTTGATGGTGTTTTTTGTTTTTTGTTTTGTTTTTTAATTTCTTTTCCTCTACCTTTACCTCCAAATACCACCACCAATAGATGGGCTCCTAAAAGAACACAGCTGCTTGGAAAACTGGACCAAAGGGGCCAGGGAGATAGCTCAGCAGGCTTATGCAGCTGCCTGTAAAGTGCAAGGTCTCAAGTTCAATCCCCAGTATTGGAAAAAAAAAAAGCTGAGCCAAAGAATTCTCCCAGAATACAGAGCAAAAATAGGAAAAAGTATTTTTTGTTTGTTGGGTTTTTGTTTTTAAATAAGGCAGATGGAATATAGACATGGTAGGCAGATTGAGATGTGGATGATTTACCCATCTGCCCACTCAGCATCACCACAGGGGGACTCCCAAATCCACCTTGCCCAGAAACCAGAGAACTGATTTTCTCATTCTAACCCTGCTTCTCTTGTCTTCTTCATCCAGTAAATGGCAGCTTCATCCTTTCAGTGGCTCAGGTACAAAACATCAACTCCTCTCTCTTAAACTACAAAATCCCTTCAGCACATTCCCTTTCTGCCTCCAGAGCATACCCCATGTTCACCTGTGTCCCTCCTCTCCAGCCTTTTTTATAACAGGGTCTACAAAGTGTACAGGGACTCAGAACGTAGATTGGACTCGTAGTGATTCTCCTGTTTTCAGCCTCCCAAGTGCTGGGATTACGGCGTGCACTGCCACGCCCAGTCTCACTCACTGTCTCAGTGCACCCTGGGCGTGGGGCCAGCATAGAACTCCAGGAATTGAATCCCAGCTGCTGTGCTCTGCCTAGGCAGGTGCTTTAGTCTGCTGAGTTATCTGGCCGGCCATTCCCCTCCAGCCTTCTAAACACTGTCCTTACAGAGATTATTGCACTGGCCTTCTGCCTGGTTGGTTATTCTTGTTTGTTTTTGTATTGTTTTGTTTTTTGAGAAAGGATCCCTAAGTCAGGCTGTTCTTGAGCTTGCTATGTAGCACAGGCTGGCCTCAAACTCATTATCATTCCATGCTGAGTGCTGGGATTACAGTTACACACCACCACAGCTAGCTTTTTTGCCCAGTCTTGAACCCATCAGCCATAGGAATCTAACACCTGCATAATTAGGGCTGAGCTTGAGAATGATAGAAAAAAAAAAAAAAAGGCCTAAAAACCTTTTTAGAAGAGGAGAACCAGGAATTGAACTGAAGCCCTTGCACTTGCCTGGCAGGCTCTTATGCCTCTGAGTTATCTCTCCAGCCTAAAACTTTTGAAGAAGGGGAAAATTTTACTTACAAATGAAAGTAAATGCCATTGATATCAGATTTCTTTTAGCAAAAAATGATGTTAGAAATTAGTGAAAGAATGGTTTTAAAATTATGTGGGAATAAAATGTCTTCAATGTAGAATTTTATAGCCAAGTTGCACTTAAGCAGAGGCCTAAAATCAGGAGACAAAAAGCACATCCGTGGTTGCTGGAGAGGAGCTGCTTTGAGGGCGAGGGTGAAAGTATGGAGTACCAGCCAGCCCCTTTCTTTTCAGTGTTACTCTAAACCTAGACTAATAAAGAATTTTTTACAGGGTGGGAGAGACTATGACAGCCAATATTTACCAAAGATACCTCCAGCAACTTCAGCCAAAGCATATACCAGTCCTTTGGTCGATATGTTCAATAACCCAGCAACAGTTGCACAGAATTCAGAAAAAAATAACAATTCAACAGGTAAGATATCTAGTTTGGTATTTTTGTTTTTGATATTTGAGAGAGAGTCTTGCTATATAGTCCAGGCTGCCCTTGAACTCACAGTGATCCTCCTGCTTCAGCCTCATAAGTGGTAGGATTACAAATGTGCACCACCACACCTAACTATAGTTTGATTTTCAAAGGTATCCTTTTAAATGTTTTTTAAAAGTAACTAATGAAATATTTTGGATAAATGTGAAGGAGAAATAGACAGGTATGGTAGACCTGTCATTTTGAGCAACGTATGCCTCTAAAAGTCTAGACTGCAAGACATTTTGACAAGTAAAATATTTCCATGACTCCTACTAGTTGTATATGCTAGTGAGTGCTTTCAAAGAATAAAGCTACTATTGAAAAGTATTCTATTTAAAGATAAATGCCTGGGGTCACTGACAAATGCTGGTAATCCGAGATTCTTAGGAGCTGAGGCAGGAGATCACAAGTTTGAGACCAATCTGGAGAATTTAGTAAAACTCTATTTCATAATAAACAGGGCTAAAGATGTAGGTCAGTTTGAGACCTCAGTCCAGTCTCCCAGACTGAAAAAAAATTTAAAAATAAAACTGAATAATTAGGATAGAATGTACACAGCCTCACACTTTATTCCATATTTGGTGACCATAATGATAAATATTTTCAGTAAAACAAACTATAAAAGTTAATATGACAAAATTGTGGTTACTAATCTTAACAATAGGCTTAATTTGAAATCTCATCACATTTTTCATCCTAGCTAACAGGGTACTTCATGCTTTCTGGAGACATAAATCTTAAATTTTTCAAGTGCTGACTATATTTCAACAAACCAGAACCAGTTGCTGTTTGAAGACATTTTCTGCTTCTCTATTTAGGCCCCACTGTTCCTACACAGTCCTTAGCAATCAAGACCCTCCAGACCTGTGTCATGGCTCCTGACCTATCTGTGTGGGGTGTCATAGACCCCTTTCAGTATCAGAGCAGCTGCGATCAAGTTGTCTACTGGCAAGAGCTCACAGATCATAGCATTTGAGGCTGTTAGGCAAAAGAGAAGAGATTGCCCTAATGGCAGTGAGGATTGCTATAACAGGAGAAAGTGATAGCTTGTAGTTGTTGCTTTCAAAGGAAATAGCAGAAGAGATAATGTTAAAGTGTATAGTACTCTGTAGCCCAGTCAGTCAAATGACTCCAGTATATTTTGGTAAAAGTGAAGATTGCTGGTATATTTAATACTACTGCAATAATCAGAGAGTGGCAGATTAAAGAGACAGCAAAGTTTATGTTGCATTTATTAAGAAGTCATAAAAATAAAACCAAAAGCAGTTTTACATTGCTTTGCCTTAAATCTCCATCCCAGTTTTTGTGCTCTGGAGTGGGAACTGCATTGATCTAATCAGCATGGTGCCCACAGGTAGAGGCCGAGGGCTCAGCTGTCCATGGATGGTGTCTGGTTTGACCTCTTACTGGCTTTGTGATCCTGACCAGCCTCAGAACTCTCACCAGCTCAGTTTGTACATCTGTCAGTGTCAGCAGTAACCATTCCATCTTCAGGAGGCTGTGTGGAAGGACTGAGATGGTCGGCTGAGGGCTCAGGGGAAGGACCTCATCTCCTAATCCCTCCTGTGCTTGGGAGGAGAAGCTAGAATGACCACATTTCCAGTTTGTGCCTTTGCCTGATGGCACAGGACATCAGCACTGGTTCAAGTTATTGCCTTAGCTGCCTCGTTTTGTTTTGTTTTGTTTTGTTTTGTTTTGTTTTCCCTGACAAGGTCTTGCTGAGCACTCAGGTGGGCTAGACCTTGGGCTCCTCCTGCCTCAGCCTGCCAGAGTGCTTGGATTACAGGGCAGAGCCCACAATGCCTAGCCACATCCTTCTCCTAAGCATCCATAAGCCTCCTCTGCTAGCCCTCAGGCCAAGGCCTACCAGCTTCTTGCAGACCTTGTACCACCTGGGCAGTGGGAAAGCCCTGAAAGCCAGTATGTGAACATGGGTAGTTTTCTGGGATTGGTGCTTTTGAACTTCTCTATTGAACACTCTGAAAAACCATTACTGCCACATTCACTTTAACAGACACTTCAGAAGATGCCAGTTTACAGCGATCGGTTTCGGTTGCAACTGGACTGAACATGATGAAGAAGCAGAAAGTCAAGACCATTTTCCCACACACTGCTGGCGCCAACAGTACCTTACTCAGCTTTGCACAGGGTGACGTCATCACACTGCTCATCTCTGAGGAGAAGGATGGCTGGCTCTATGGGGAGCATGATGGCACCAAAGCGTGAGTCACCATAAGCCCATCCACACAGTGTGCACCAGGTCCAACCTCCAGAAAGGTGCTATCTGCATTTCAGCTACAGACTGTCAGTGTACTTCAGCTGAAGTCAGGTTTACGGTGTAATTAGCTGGACTTATTCTGTGCTAGGCTGTCTTTAGTATATTTGTGCAAATCCAGGTAAATTTGGTATATGGATACCTCTGATACACAGTTTAAAATTCTTTTGTTGTTTAAAAATGTATACACTTGCCAGTGGTGGCACATGCCTGTAATTAAGGTACTCAGCAGACACAGGCAAGAGGCTCACAAATTTGAGACCAGCTTGGGCTAGATAGTGAGTTCAAAGCCAGCCTGAACTACATAGTAAGACCTTGTCTCAAAAAAACAAAAATAGTGACTTTTGATTTCTCAGGGGTAATCTGCATGTCAGATACACTTTAAGGGTTAAGATATAGTATAAATGTCACCTACTGCATTTCACCCACAGGTATGTGTATAAGCCTTTTTGTCCTAGTTTAGCAAGTTGTATTCAGGTACATAAAATCAATATAAAAAATAAAAAGGGAGCCAGGTGTGGTGGCACATACCTGTTATCCCAGCACTCAGGAAGCTAAGGAAGGAAGATTGCCATAAGCTTGGGGCCAGCTGAATTACACTGAATCCAGGCCCGCCTAAACTAGTGAGACCCTCACTCAAAAAATAAATAAAAATAAAAAAGCCAAATAACATGAATGCTATACACACAAATGTGCATTATTGCATGTATGTGATGTGTATATTTATTTATAAAAGCTAGGGCAAGCGAGATAGCTCAGTAGACTAAGCGCCTGCTTAGGCAAGCTCCAGAACCAAAGTTTGATTTCTGGCACTATATGCTGTGCCAGCCCACTCATGGGCACACTGAGCCAGCTACCAAGTCCAGGCGTGGTGGCACATGCCTGTGATCCTAGCTCTAGGGAGGCTGAGACAGGAGGATCACTACTCATCCAAGCCATGTAGTGAGACCCTGTATCAAATACATAAACATAAAAAAGAAAAAAGAAAAATTCCACTTCATTCAGTTCTCTTATGAGCCTTCATGGCCAGCCTGGGCAGAGCCTGCCCTAAGCTGTCCTAAAGACTCCTTACTGAAGAGACTGCTTCACATCTTCCTCTGATATCACAAACAGGTCTCTCCTCACTTTTCCTGTCCAGGAGGGGTTGGTTCCCGTCATCATATACAAAGTTGCTGGAAGAAAATGTGAAGGAACCGGTGACCGTGCCCACGCCAAGGTAGTGAATATGGCCCAGAAATGATTTGCCCTCCTCTCTCAGGATATAGCCTATACGTAACAACCCCATCACGAAGCCTCAGCCCTCACAGAGCAGTGTTGTTGCTCCACAGAGGTTTCTGTGGTTCACAGCCTTTACCACCCATCTACTATGAGGAGAAATAACCCAGACCACCTGCTCTTTGCCCCAGTCCTGCCAGGCCCTACCATCAAGCTCATGGGCCCTCAGTCCACAGCACATGGTCTCCATCTTTATCTTCCTCAATGGCCCTAACACTACTAAGCAATACTATCCCTAAAGAAGGCCCCTTTAGTCTCTTCTCCCCGCTTAGACAGTGCTGTACCTCAGCTTACATCCATCCTTGGTCCTTTCCCTGGTCTGTACTTTCTCAGTCATTTCGTCCACTCCATGGCTCTGACTATACCTGGGGCCTCAGCTGGCATCTTTGTGCTGATTACCTCAAATCTGTCTGTATTTTAATAAGACACTTAGAGACTGCCCAAAATACTTCATGTTGATTAGCTCATTTAATTCTCACAATCACCCTGTGAAAACAGTTCCCCACTTTAAAACTGGGGAAACTAAGGCATAAAGTGTTTAAGAAGTTGCTCAGAAATACACAAGGGCTGTGGAAAGAGCCTTTCTGAGCCTGGATATGGGTATTCACGTGTGCATTAGGTATATTAGATGTGTTCTCAGTGCATCAGGCAGTTGCAGTGGGCTGTCAGTTTCTGAGGGAAACTGAGCTGGTGATCCTCACGATAAATGACCCCATGCTTGTTCAGTATTCCTTGTCTGACATAAACCTCACTGCCCACACAGCTGTTCCGGCGGACCCCAGAATACTACACACAACATCTCAGGTCCTCTCCTTTTTAAGTGTCTTGTGACAGCAGCCCTTATCTTCATCCCTATGTAGCAGTATGACTAAAAGGCCTTTATTCCAGAAAATAAAAACTGTTGTTTTTAGGATTTAAAATATCCGAATCTAGCTAGATACATTCCTATAACCCCAGCTGCTCAAGAGGTTGAGGCAGCAAATCACTAATTGGACACCAGCCTGGGCCGCTTAGCAAGATGGTGTCTCAGAAAGCACTGGGAATGTAGCTCAGCACAAGACTTGCCTCCAAAAAAACAAAAAATGAGTCTTTAAAAAAGAAATTGTCTTAACCTTAAATACTAGATGCTTGCTAAGTTTTTTGTTGGTATCCCTAGATTAAATTACTTAATGCCCCTGGGGCCAGCAAGATAGCTCAGCAGTCTAAAGCAACTACTTAGGCAAGCTTAGGCAACCGCAGGGACCATGGTTTGATTGCCAGCACCACATGCTGTGCCAGTCCCACCCCCAGGGCAGACTGAGCCAGCCATAATATAAATAAATAAATAAATAAATAAATAAATAAATAAATAACCTAATGCCCCTAACTAAACTCATTTTCTCCTGTTTTTTCATTCCTTTTTTTTTTTTGGCAGAACCAGGGATTGAACTCAGGCCCTTGTGCTTGCCAGGCAAACGCTTATTCTGCTGAGCTATCTCCCCAGCCCTTCTCATTCCTTTTAAAGAATTTCTTTTGAGTATGCGTTTGTAATCCAGTGAAAGCATTACAGTGCTTTATATATTACAGTTCCTTTCTCCTTTCTACTTTTTTTTTTTTTTCAATACTGGGGATCGAACTTGGGACCTGACGCTTGCCAGGGAGGCACTTATGCTACTGAGTTCTATCCCCAGCCTGCTTTACACTTTTTGATTGGTGGCCTTCTGTACTGTGGTCCTTGGCCATGGGACATTTGGGCATTGGGAGTGTAAGTAGCAAGACTTTTTCTGACTTTGCTCTGTTTCGGCTTTGAGCCCTGCCCCAGTGAGGAGCATCAGCACCGTGGACCTATCTGAGAAGAACAACGTTGTCATCCCCCCGCCTGACTACCAGGAGTGTCTGTCCATGGGGGCTGCTGCCAATAACCAAGCGAATGTTGCCAAAAACGCTTCTACCTTCAAAGCCTCAGCATCTAAGCCAGAAACTGTGTCTCCTGTGAGTATATGGTCTTGCTGCCCTGGTCTCCCAAGGCAAAGGCTCTGTTTCCGTGTGGGGGTTGGGGACATCTTGAGTGTCTGGATTTCCTTCACTCTCACACACTTTTACCCTCCTTAACTTCAGGCCTTTGTTTTTGCTATATCTTGTCAGTGACTGTTTATATGGGATTGTTGATCATTGGCCACATTTGTTAAGGCTTTCATTTGGCCTGCTTTGGTCATGACTTCAGTCGTTCAGTCATTTAATCCCTTTCTCTGCACTTTCTTCCATTTCCTACTGTGTTCTGAAGAGGCCTGAGATCAGTGTTTGCTCTGTATAGC
The DNA here is from genome assembly GCA_004027915.1 of Capromys pilorides. NCBI lineage: Eukaryota > Metazoa > Chordata > Mammalia > Rodentia > Capromyidae > Capromys > Capromys pilorides. Next base: position 2,554 of record PVKN010013660.1, on the reverse strand, counting down.
CAATGTGTGAGTACTGTATATGGATTAACCCTAAGGAAGACAGGAGACAACCCAGGCCTGAGGCACCACAGCATTCCTGCAACAGTTGGAGTTGACTGGGGTGTGGGTAATGGAGGAGGAGGAGGGAGTCATGGATGTTTGCAAGGGCACGACTGTGGTGTCGCACACTTCAGAATCCACCTTGGGTAAGGAAGCCAATAGGGACGTGAGTGGGATTGGGGAGCATTCCCGCCAATTGTGCCATCACTAGCATAGAGAGGATTGGAAGAGACAGATGGGGAAATAGGGACTGGATTCGGGGATGCAGCCTCTTGGCCTGTGCTCCCTCTCCCTCATCTTTCTTGCTTGCTCCCCAAGGTGCTGTGGTAGCCCAGGTACAGCAAGTTCTGTTAGTCTACATTCTTTTACTATATATCTTTTCATTATTTTCAACTACTGTGAGGGCCTTTCTTTAGCTGTATAGCACACATACAAGCCACCTCTCCACTTCACGGTAGGGATGTGCTCCACTGGGGTGAGCTGTGTGCACCAGGAGTCTCTCAATTACATGAAATAGGCTTTCCAATGAAAAATACACCTTGTACTTTAGCAGGAGTCTTAAGCAGCTTGGAACATCCCTGTTCTGAATTGCTGCTGAGTTTTAATGGTGATCACCACCTCCTAGGCTACCACTGCATATTCTGGTCCAGGAAATGGAAGCTTCTAAAGTCTCACTCAGAACCTCATGGGTTTCTCTTCCTGGGTGAGCACACTACACCATGTTCTGTTTGCACTTTTATCATTTCAAGTTACTCCAGGTACAGTAGATCCTTGACTTACAAACTCAATTCATTCACAGGGCTGGTGGTAACTCAAGTTGGTTGTAAGTCAAGACTATTTTCCCATAAGAAATAATGGAAATATCCATAATGTGTTCCAAACTTCCCAAAGTACTCCTTAACCTTTCATAATAAAGAGGGACTATATAATGTGCATAATTTACCAGAAACCCCATAATTTTCCTAGTGTAGTCATTTAAAAAGTTTCAAGATGTGCCTAGTTTACCAAAAATAATTTCATACTGTACTGACTATTCAAGTTGATACCTTTGGCTTGCAGGAAGGAGGGTGACATGGAAGGTGGTTATTGTTTGTGGGAAAGGCCCTTTCCATAAGAATATCAGAAGCTTAGCTTTCTAAAGTCCCTTCTCTCCTTGGGAGAGTCGGTAGCCAATAAGGACCTGCTTCTCTCTCACTAGACCTTAACCTCTTCAGCACTAAAAACTGGTCTAAGGTTGTCTGTTTTTGTCTTTAACCCTGTTTTGTAGTATGACATGATATTGTCATTAAGCAAGTGAATGCAGTGATTGGCTTTCTCTGTCTGGGTGTGCTACAAATGTCTATAGGTCTGTCCACCTTTTCATGTTTTCCTTTATTTCAGAAGAACTGTGCTGCACTGGCCATTGCTACTTCTCCTCTTCAGAAAGCTCCTCACTGCCACTTTCTGTTGTTTAGCCAGAAGTTGCTGAAATTCCCCTGTAGACAGTTCCTCTGAGTGTTCCTCCATCTGTTCTTCAACATCATCACTGTCTACCTGCAAGCCTATGGACTCTGCTACGGTGACAGTGTCATCAGCCACAGGGTTGAGCAGAAGGCTCAGGTTGCTCTACACAGCCTTTAGTCTGTTATATAATTTTAGGGCACACTTTCTTCCAGGTAGATCTCAGTGTCCTTAGAGAGACATAGGCCCAGGATTTCTCAGTGAGCCCCATATTGGAAAGGATGTTTAATGTTCTTCCCTGAACTCTTTAAGGGTTAAATCCATATCTGAGATCGTCTGGATGCACTTCAGGGACAGTTACTTGGTGTATAGCTTCTTAAAGTTACCTGTAACCTACTGGTCCATAGGCTGCAGTAGAGGAGTTGAATTAGATTGGAGGAAGTCAACTGAGAGCCGTGAGAATGCTTCGGCCATTTCTTGTAAATGTCATGGGTTAGCAGAAGCATTGTCCATGATGAGGAGAGCTTAGAGTGTTAAACCTTTACCCTCTAGAAATTTCGTAACTGTAGGACGGAAGAGTTTCCCGACACACTCAAGAAAAAGTACCCTAGTTACCCAGGTTTTTGCATTAGATCCTCATATGATCCTTGGCCTATTCTTCATAACTTTGTTTTCTGAACATGCTAGGCGTCTCAGAGTAATAAACCAAGAGACACTTTTTCTTGAAGTCACTACTCACGTTAGCACATAGCAGTGAGGTTAGCCTACCTTCATAGGCTGTGGTCTGGCATTTTCTTCTCTTCTTAGATAATCTACAGTATGTTCTCTTAGGCAATTTCTTCCAGAAAAGACTCATCAAAGTTGAAATCTTGATGAGAGCAAAATCCATTTCTCTGTGTCATCATTTCAAAGTGGTATATATGATTTTCAGTCCCTTTATCAGCACTGGCTGCTTCATGCCTAGCTACACTATGAGCCCCAGTTCTTGCTTTAAAATTACAAAACTATCCTCTTACTGGCACAAAATGTTTCACCATTATCACTTGTTGATTAGTCTTTACAAGACCTGCATTTA
>PVKN010013659.1:0-19742 GCA_004027915.1 Capromys pilorides | reverse complement strand
ATTTTGTAAGTGTTCCTTAAAACTAGTAATTTTCACTTAAAGTTTAGATGTCAGTAATATTTTTCTGACTGCTGATTTCATCCAAAAAATACATTATGTAGTGAAAACCCTCAGTCTCAATTATCATTAAAACATATTTTGTCAAATTCTTCTGTCAGTGAAAATTGCAGATGTTGAATTTTAAAATAAGATATAGATTTTTAAAATAAAATGTTTATTATGACTATCGGCAATTCAAGTCATTTAAGAGTATTGATAAATAAATAAAATAAAGCAAGCAATTTTTACAATTCATGAAAAATATTTGAGAACATTTAAATTTATAAGTCCTTTTAACAGGAATATATGCAAAATAAATAGGCATTATGTGAATCTTACATTAAAATTTTACTTTTACCATCAGATTTTTGGGAGCTGCAGGAGGCTAGGAAATTGATCAAAAGAATGTAGGTGGGACTGGGTCTCAGTGCCTAAAGCAAACAAGCTACCTCAGTCCTTATCCGCAAAACGGAGGTTACAATATGCACTATATATTTGAGGATTAAATGTAATAACTGGAAAAAAAATTGCAGAACAGCACATATAACACATAATACTCAGTCAAACATCCTGAAAAAAACATCCTGTCTGATTCAGGTCAGCTATTAGTCACTAGGCAACTTTGTGTCATGTGGTACAAACTCTGCAAAAGTATAAATAAAGGACTGTTTTGTTGTGTGTTGAATTAGTCTTGCCCATTAGGCTGACCAGCAACCACTTACCCCAGCTTTTGTCTTCTTGTCTATTTTTCTCATTCCTGCTGTCATGTCTTCCCTGGTAGAACCATTTGCAGTAGGACCAATGGATCCCTACATTAGATTTTGCGGTATTGGTTAATATTTTAACTATGTCAATTTTCATTATGATTCATAGGATGAAATTTTAAATTAGTAGCCTCTGTTAATTATCAAAATTGAAAGATGACTGTTTATTATAGCTAAAGTTATCATAAAATATATGAAATAAGGAATTTATTATTTTTATGTTTTATTGATTTATTTGATACAAGGTCTCACTATGGAGCTCAGATTTGTATGATCCTCTTGTCTCAGCCTGCCCAGTGCTGGGATCACAAGTGTGCTCCACATGACCACCATTAGGGAGTAGACAGAAGGTGTGGTAGTGCCACAAAAGAGAACAAAACAGTCTTGTCAGTTGTAAAATGGCAGTGTCTCATTTGCTACAAATTCAGACTGAGGTAGGAGAGTTTGACATCACCATAATGATGAGATAGACAAGACATGGGAAGGAATGAAATGGTCCCAAAGCCCTTAGAAGATAGATGTGGCCAACCCTCCTTGATAGGTTACTTTGTCATGTTGGTTGGGGTCTATGGAAGAAGTGAATGACTAGGTTATAGCTGCAGTGGGAGCATGTAGAGATCAGAACCACTATGTCTCTGACATAATGTGCTAAGGAGCTGAGGTGACAGCATGGTGGAAACAGTTATATGACTGAAATCCATATATCAGTGGTGAAGCACTTGTAGTATAGAATCTTCAACTCCTCCCTGGCTCCACTTCTAGGAGAATAGAAACATTCTGAATAGTTGGTTTCAGGTTAGAATACTGAATTTTTGATAATACAGGTGTAGATTTTGGAGCTCCTTGGGCATCTGGTCAACCTCACAGTTAGTGACTACTGGTAACAAGAGAACTGGGAATACTGGGACAAGTAGGATTTTTGTGTGTCAAGCACTCTGGTGGACTTGCTTACCAAAAAAGTAGACCAAAGTAGAAAGGAAGCATACTTTGAGACATACAGTATAGAGATAAGAGTTTAAAGTGCCAAGAATTTATTTTAGGGAAGGGTCTACAGGGTGTTCAGGGTCTCACTACTAGATTGGACTCATTGTGATTTGCCTGTTTGCGGCCTTCCAAGACCTGGGATTACAGGCGTGCACCACTATGCCCAGTCTTAATTGCCATTTCAGTGTGCCCAGGGGCTGTGCAGGCAAGGCAGACTTGGGATCGAATCCCTGATCCCTGCACCTGCTTGCAGGTGCTTTAATCTGCTGAACTATTGGGCCAAAGTACCCAGAGTTTAAAGTGATATTTCTCTGTATTCTTTAAAAAAGAACACTAAGAATTCCTGGTTCTTTTATGAATTTTGAAGAAAGTTATTTATAAATAATTTGTTTTCCCAGAAGAATGGGGGAGCAAAGGGAACACAAATAATTTAAAAAATTGTTTAAAAACTGCAAAAATGTTGAGAAAATGCAGTAGTACAGAAAATTCACAAATTCTAAATTGTGTAACATAATTACTATGCTACAGATGGGCCTAGGTAGAGGGTGAAAGATAACAACAGGATAATGCTGGAGAAAATTTTAGGAGAGTACAGGAGGTTTTTTAGTAGCAAATTTCAAGAAAATTTTATTATGTGAAGGAAACAGTAGTGCTGAGAGAGAGAAAGAAAGAGACAATGTTCTGGGAAATAGTGGTAATGTCCAATGGGGCTCTCATGCTGGGGAAAATGGACAAAGTTAATGGAAGGAACAAGCAGATGAAGAGAATCAATGGATGGAATTTCATGGCCAACTTGTTTCAATAAATTAAAGCAAATTACTGTTCAAGAAAATTATGTCAAAGAAAAAAACTCACAAACTTCACCACACGTAAAGCAGCTTAAAGCAAGAGATTACAGGAAGTGAGAATAAAACATGGTTACATGAAGGGGTTAACATGCAGATTAATGGGAACTGGTTTCTATAAAGAACCTTAAGGATGCTGTTATGGTTTATATGTAAAACATCCTCATAGTGTACTGTGAGGGCAGAGGTAGGGCCATAGAAAGTGATTGGACCACAGTTTCTACACTTGTAGAAGTTAATCCACTGAATGTACTGTTAGGAATCAGAGCATGGCTGTGGAGGTGGTCACTGGGGCCTTGGCCTGGTGGGTGAATTCCTGTCTCTGGCTTCTCTTTCTGCTGTACTTCCTGACTGCTGTAGACTGAGCTTCTCATCTCCTATGTGCTCTTCCATTGTGCCATTTCACCCCTTGGGTCAGACAATCGTGGACTAAATGAAGTCTTTGAAATTTTCATCCCCTTATTTAAGTTATGAATATTGGACATTTCATTTTAGCAGTGGGAATGTAATGCCAAGATTTTAAAGTACCAAGAGGTTTTTTTTTTTTTTTTTTTTTTTTTTATGGCATACAGATCCTGGAAGATAACAGAGAAGAAAAGCCAATATGAAGAAGTGCAACCACTTTAAAATAGATTCCCATGTTTATGTGCAACCTATAGCAAATACTATGTCTTGATATTTGGAGACACACACAGGTGCACGTGCACACACACATAAACACACACTGAGGCCACACCCATACTTCCAAAGCAGAAATATAAACACAATAAAAGAAAAACTCATTTTCTTTTGGTATATCTTTTGAATATCTTAAACATTACAATTTGGGTAAAAATGACCACTTCCTATTGTGTTCTTGAAAAATTAAATTAATGACTATGAATGGCAATCTGGTGTTAATACTTGTACCAATAGGAAACATTTCTGCTGATTCTTGTAAGAATGTTAACTGATTCGTTGTAGCTGTTATAGGTTTCTGCTGGTGCCCTGAAGAAGGCTTATGGCATAAAGTATGCACCTGGAATCATTTTGCTAACATTTGTCCTTAATATAATGTCTTCTCATTTGTCAACTTATTATAATAACAGTACATTAGTAATTATGAAAGGATGAGTAAATATGAAGACATGAACATAGAAACAAGATAGAGCTATGGAACCAATACAACAAAAGAGATTTACTGGGTGTTTAAGGGCAAGTTAAAGCAAGATATGTACAACAGAGCATGTAACTTTTGTAACTCCCAAAGTCAGTCAGATTTTCTCAGGATTTATCTTGAAACCATGTACAGTGCTTTGTACAGCTGTTGTCAGTGTCAGCCGTCTGGATGAGTAACAGCCATTGCTTGACCAGTTTGTTCTCTGTGAAAACCTGAGAGAATGTTTTCTCTCTAGGTGACTCTCCATAGGCACACATCATCAATCTCCATGAGAAGAAATTTTTGTATCAATAACGATTATAAAAATTATCATGTCTGCATCCTGTGCTCTAAATAACTACCACGAAGATAGCAATATGCATTATATCAGCTATTGGGAATGTACTACTAGCGTGTTTGGAAACTGTTGCATTGTTATTTCTTATTAAAAGTAATTTTTAAAGGAGATTTACAACACATATTGTCTGTATTATTTGTCTATACTGATGGTATATGGAATGAGGATTCTGGTTACCAAAAAAACAAAGAATGAACCACTGATAAATGAGTCACTATAAAAATAATAGTTATAATTCAAGGAAGTGTTGCTGGAAATATTTTAGTTTTTCACAATAAACTGTTTTTACTTAGGGTAGAGAGATTGAAGAAAATGATTTTCTAAAAGATTCAGTCTCTTGTATGGATATTGATAAGCTCAGATATCCTTTTTCATCAAATACAAGGAAGACATACAGGATAAAGTAGAAGACTGTTAAAGCTTACAATTTTTCAGCCACCCCAGTGCTGGGATTACAGATGTGTGCTACCACACCATTTAAGTGGCTTGCATGGCACAGGGCTGGCATGGCATGTGGTACCAGGAATGGAACCTGAGTCCTTGCCAGGCAGGTGTTTAGACCTCTGAGCTATCTCATCAGTCCTCATTCTTTCATTTTTATGCCAAGGCATGAAAAGTGGAATATATATATATATATATATATATATATATATATATATATCCAGATGATATATATATATATATATATATATATCTCCAGATGTTCTAGTTCACTGCATCTAATTTAGGATCATTTGAACCCCTAAAAGATTTATTCTAAGTTTTCTTAAAGTTCTGTGAATTTACTACAAAATATGTATAGTTTTACTCAATTTTGTTAAATGAAACTGCAGTTATAATTTGCATTCATTTTCAAATGTGTATGTCCTTCCCACTGAGAGAATTTATAACCAAGAGATCTAATTGAGAATTTGGACTTAGCAGGCATTCTGCTAAACAGTTTCTCTTACTAACAATGATGTGCAATAAGAAGCTTTAAAGTTCAACAGGCCATAGATTTTATCTATTTTACACTAGCATACCTCTATCCTAATAATAGTGCTGAACTTACAAGAAATGCTCAAAAAACACTTGGGGAAGCAAATTGGGAAAGTAGAGAAAGAAAAGAAAGAAGGAAGTGAAGAACTGGCTCCCACTGAATATGGAAGCATTTTATATATAGTAGTGAATTTTTGGTGAAGTTCATTTTTATTATATATTTCTCCATGGATATATGATTATGCTATCTGTGCCTACCTGTATGGAGCATGTGTAGAAGGGTCACATATAAGTTTTACAAGGAAGATTCAGAGATAATGACTTGTGGCTGCAATAATGAGAGGTAATGTGCAATACACTCCTTGTGAAGACTGGTGACAGGAATTAAATTAACTTATGTCACCACTGTGAAGCAAGGTTAACTTGAACTGAACTGTATCACATCCCTGCATCCACTTAGTAATGGCCCTGCCACAGGATGGTTAGGAGATAAATTAACAGAATTCCGATATAAAAAAGTGTGTAATGACAGCGAAGAGTGAGGCAGTGCATACGATGTTAATACTCTAAAAATCCATTCTGGATCTAAGTAGAAAATAATTTTGAATTATATTTTGTAGAAAAAGTCTTATCAAATATCTTTCAGGGAGAAAACCTATTTTGCTTTCTGTTTCTATTTTTTTCTTTTGTGTTTTAGTATATGATCTGAAGGGTCTCACTACACAGATCAAACTCAGAGGGACTCTCCTGTTTCAGCCACCCAAGCCTCAGGGTTACAAGTATGTGCCCCCACACCCAGGATGAGTTACTGTGTCAGCATGCCCCAGGGTCAGGGCTGGCACAGCACACCAGAGGGTATTGAACCCCAGTCTCTGTACCTCCCTAAACAGGTGCTTTAGTCCATTGAGCTATCTGGTGGCCCTTGGCTTTCTGTTTCTTAAGTCTTGATGGAAGTTTTATAACTTCAACAACCTCTGCAACTCAACTTGAAGATGCTTTATGCAAACATTTTGGTTGCTCCTAAAGGGTGCTTATATTTTTAGGAAGAATGAACTTGAGGAAAATGTGTAACTCATTTGAGGTGCAGTTTTGCTTACATTGCCTAAGGTTTCTTCTATAAAATACTTTATTATACTCTGTTGAATTTATTGGTGACATTTGAAGAAACAATGTTTCTTTTTTAGGCATGGTTAGGTCAGGAGGAAATCATTTTCAGAACATAAATAAAACCTAGAAAATGTGCCTAAATTATTATTTTTTTCCCTGACAAACTGAAGGAATTTGATTTGATTTCCTACCCTTTTAAGTGATTACTTTCTAAGCTTCATTGGAAGAGTTTCAGCCTTCCTTCAAAACCAGATTACTAAAATAATTGGTGAATGAAAGGTCGGAGGTGGAATAGAAACTTGCACATGGTAATTGCCAAAGAGGAGCAAAGGGAAGCACCAGAATACCCAATTATTATAATTGCAGAGGCCAATATCAAACATTTAATAATCATTTATTCTTCCCACAAATATTAACTCAAAAGATGTGGGTAGTAAACATTATGCTAGTCATTGCAAATGAGAAGATGGGTAGCACAAGGTTTCGCATCAGAGGGGCCTACAATTCAAGAAGAGTGAAAGTATGGAAATGAAATGCATAGCCACAGCATTCTGTAAATGTAGAAAGAGATAAAATGAATCTCTAAAATAGCACAGAAAGAATGGTGTTTTACCCTTGCTGGAGTGAAATACAAGAGATTTCCTAAAAGAGAAGATTCTGAATGTGGTTTAATATGAAAGAAAATATGTTATCAGAAATATTTCATGGTGATGACCATTACAATTTGGGGGAAATGTTGCAAAATTATGACAATTATGTGAGAGAATATAGTATTTTTGCCTCTTTTATTTCAAAGATAATAAAAAATAAAAAGAATCATACATAATGATAGGAAATAAATAATGGTGTTATGTTACATACTGTTATTTTCAAGATAATTGTCCAGATTATCAGGTTGAGGCATGTAAAATTGATCAAATGATTAAGCATTAAGATTCCCATGTTTCCCACCTTAGAGCTGCCTTACCTTGTGTTTTTGCTCATAAAAATCTCTTTGACTCTGGTGAGCTCTAACTTTAGCCTCCACCACCCAGGCTCGGAGCTTATGCTTGTGCAGGTCCAAACTTTTTAAGAACATAGGAGGACTCTGAACGACTCGTGGGACTCAGGAAAGTTGTGATCTATGTGCCCAGCATGCACAGCTTTCCTGGTACTATTTAAGAACTTTGGAGGACTCTGCTGAGTTATAGAATGTTACAGCACAGGTTCTCTTCTGTCCTGTGTCTTCACTGATGTTGAAGGGCTGGAGCCAAAATATTGGCTATTCTTATATCCTCTCTTTTTCTCTAATTACTTGGTCTGCCAACTTAAGTTGCTAACTCTCCAGAAGAGAAGCTTAATGATATTACTCCCTATAACATAGGCACTTGAGCTTAACATTATTATCTTTCTGAATATCAAATGCCTTAGTGTCCCATATTTCTTATTCAAGGAGATTATGGGGTCAAAGAGGAAAGTGATCAATGATGTATAGAGTGGCTAAGGAGAGTCACCTAGAGAGAAAACATGCTCTCAGGCTTTCACAGAGAGCAAATTGGTCAAGCAATGGCCATGATTCATCAGATGGCTGACACTGACAAAAGTTCTGCAAAACATACTACATGGTTTCAGGGTAAATCCTGAGGGGACCTCACTGACCTTGTCAAGTACTAAAGTAACATTCTTTTATAATATAGGTCTTGCTTTATCTTGGTCTTAATTATCCAGCAGAAAATTCTAAAAATGAGATACAAAAAGGAAAGCCATATTAATATGCTGAGCTGTAAAAGGCTCAAGTCAACAGCTTCTGATAAAGCCAGATGAGCTGATAGTCCACTTCTGTTATGGACTATTGGACTATATATACAGTTTCTTTCTCTTTGTGCAAAGAAAAGAAAGATTTGTAGTAATGATCTTTAGATAAGAAATCATTTCTGAACAACTATGATGAAGACAACAATATGAAATGTATTAATTGTTGTAAAAAATACTTTTGAAAAAGAAAAAAAAAAAGAACTTTGGAGGACTCTGGGCAGCCTGAGGGACACTGGTGAGTTCTAACCTTAGCCCCCCAGCATGCAGACATGGAGCTTGCGCTGGTGCCAGTCTGACCTTTTCTGAACTTAGGAGGTATCTGGGCAACCTATGGGATTCTGATGAATCTGGTCAACACACACCAGCAATGCTGAAGCTTTGTTGAGAGTCAACCAGTCCTCCTTACTAGTAGTGAGAGACTTGATGAGTCCTACCCTGTGCTGTACTGTGTGAGAAATCTTACTAATGCACTCTCCTACCACTGCTAAGCCTGGGTGATTACTGGAAGCTTCAAAAATGCCAAAATACAGGTGCAAAAGGCAATCTCAAATCTTTAGCCAACCCAGATAAAATCCAGGAAATAAAGACATACAGGAACTTGGAAATGACACACTTGAAATTTCTGAATTGATAACAACTAAAATAAAGAAACAAATCCATCAGGCTATAGAAGAAATTAGATCAGAAATAATTTCTCAGCTCAAAGAAGGAATGACAACAATTGTGAAAGAATTGTTCAGCACAGATAAAGTAAATATAAATAAAAAATAGAGTAGAAATGTGATGCAAACACTGAACACAGGAAAGAAGTAGAAGGCTTGAAACAGATTGCAACAAATATCCAAGAAGTTAAGAACTTCATTGAAAGCTGGAAAAACTTATGATTGAAATTGAAAACAGACTTTTAGACTTCAACATGGTGAAGCTAATGAACATGAAAAGAAAGAGCTCTCAAAACTAACAAGGAACCAGGAAAAAACAATTCAGTAGCTATAAGACAACGTAAAGAAAAATAATGTAAGAACAATAGGAATGAATGGAGCAGTGAGAGAAAGCGCAGATGACATAAAAAGTCTATTGGCAGATGGAATAGCAGACATTGTTCCAAATATGAGAAAAGAACTTGATATACAGTTAAACAAGGCATATAGAACTCCAAACAGCCATAATCACAATAAATCTACACCTAGACACATAGTAATCAAGATTTTTGAAAGTCATCAAAAGAATAGACTATTAAAAGCTGCTAGATAGAAGAAACAGATCACCTACAAAATAGAAAACCCATCAGAATCATGGCACCATTCTCAACACGAATCATCAAATCAAGAAGAGTTTGAAGTGTAGTATTTCAAGTCTTGAAATAAAATAATTTCCAACCCAAATTGATGTATCCTGCAAAAATATCTATTAAATTCAATGGTGAAATAAGATCCATCCATGACAAAGAATATCTGAAGAAATTCATGACCACCAAATCAACCTTACAAAGAATACAGAGATATTCTAGAAAGAGGCAGAAGTGACCACAGATTCAATAACAATAACAGAAAGGAACCACAAAACAGAGCAAGTAATTAAAAACAGGAGAAAAGTACACAACCTATAGGAGGAAAATAACGTGAAAAAGATACACCATTATATATCACTTACAACCATAAGCCTCAATTTACCAATCAAAAGAAACAGGCTAGTAGAATGAGTTAAGAGGCAGAATTCAACAATATGTTACATACAAGAAACTTTTTAGAAGGAAATTCACAGGTTAAAAGTCAAAGGATGGAAAGCAATTCTCTGTGCCACAGGAAATCAGAAATAAAGCAACGCTATCTATTCTGGTTGCTAACAATATCAACTGCAAACCAAAATCATTCAAAGAGATGAAGAACAGTACATACTTGTTACGGGAAAAGTGCAAGAGGAAGAGATAACCAATATAAATACACATGTACCCAGTGTAAGAGCACCCACCCACATAAGACAAATTTTAACAGACATGAAAAATCAAACGAGTCATAATATAATAGTAATGGGGGAGTAATATGTCTCTGTCACAAAGAGATAGATCAATGAGGCAAAAAAAAAATTAGCAAAGAAATAACAGAACTAAACCAAACTTGTGAAGAAATTGACTTGGTAGTTCTTTACAGAGTGTTTCACTCAGCAACAACAGCATATACATTCTTCTCAGCTGTATATGGGACATTCTCCAAAATACATCATACACCAGCACACAGAACAGTTTTAAATAAATGCAAAGGAATTCAAATTATATGATGGATACTGTCTGACCACAGTGCAATAAAAATTATTGACAAAAGAATCTACGAAAACATCATAAACACATGGCAATTAAATAACAACTTCCTAAACAAGCACTGAGTGACAGATGAAATAAGAGAAGAAATTTTTTAAAAAAATTAAAATCAAATGAAAAAGCAAATACAGCCTAGTGAAACCTGTGGGATGCAGTGAAAGCTGTCTTTAAAGGTCAATTTATAGTGGTAAATTCACACACATTAGTAAAACAGAACAAGCCCAAATAACTGATTTTATGCTGCTCCTCAAAATACTAGAAAATGAAGAGCAGGCCAAGCTTAAAGCCCAAAGATGGCAGGAACTGTAAACATTAAAGCAGAAATTAATGTAATAGAGATGAATGAAACAGTACAAAGAATATGAATGAGCTGATTTCTTGAATGAATAAATAAAATTGGTAAATCCCTAGCTAACCTCATTTTTAAAAGGAAACAGAAGGGCCTGTGAGGTAGCTCAGCAAACTGAAGGTTTGCTTAGGTAAACACAATTCTGCCCTACTGCATGCCTTGCTGGCCCCACCCCCAGGGGCGCTATGCAGGCAACTAAGTCCAGGTGTGGCGGTGCACACCTGTAATCCCAGCGCTGGAGAGGCTGAAAACATGAGGATCACTATGAGTCTGAGATGCATAGTAGGACCGTGTAACAAATACAATTTTTTTTTCTAAAAAAGGAAAGAAAAAAAACCCCCAAATTTATACAATAAGGAAAGAAAAGAGTGAAATCACTATAGGCCCTAGGGAAATTCAGAAGATCATCAGTAATTACTTTCAAAATCTTTACTCTCACAGGATGGAAAACACAGGTGAAAGGGACAGTTTCCTAGATACATATGAAGTTTCAAAGCTGAGTCAAATAGATATACAGACTCTGAATAATCCAATGATGGAAATGAAATTGAAAATGTAATAATAAAAAAAAAAAAAACTATCACCAAAGAAAAGCCCAGGTCACAAATGATTCACAACAGAATTGAACAAAAATCTAGAGAAGATTTAATGCTAACTTTTCTCAAACTCTTCGGTGAAACTGAAGGGGAAGCAATTCTCCCAAACTCATTCCTGGAATTGTTACTCTAAATACAAATCAGAGAAGCATCCAACTAAAAAGAGAACTATTGGCCAATCTCTCTAATGAACATATATGCAAGAATCTTCAATAAAATAATAACAGACAGAATGCAGCAAATTATACAACATGACCGAGTGGGATTCATCCCAGGAATTCAGAGATGGTTCAACATATGCAAACCCATAAACGCAACTCACCACATCAATAGAACCAAGAACAAAAACCACATGATTATCTCAGTAGATGTAGAAAAATCTTTTGACAAAGTCCAGCACTCGCTGGTAATAAAAGCTCTACAAAGAAATTAGAATAGATGGCCTATGTCTCAACCCAATAAAAGCCATCAGAGTGAAACCAACAGGATTTCTGTAGTGACTATAATTTACTATTTCAATTTACTATTGTCATTAGTGTGAAGAAGAGCATTTACATAGTGATGGCTCTGTGCATGACATACATTCCTGATTTATTTTCTTGTAGTACTGGAGATTGAATCCACGGCTCTGTACATATTAGACAAGTGCTGTGCTACTGTGTTGCATACCAAGCCTGACCTTTGTGTGTGGTTTTCATTACTGTCCCTACTGCCAGAAAATGTTCATACACACTTTATACTAATTGGATTTTCATAGTTAGAAAAGCATTAAAATTTAATAATGAAGGCCCTGGGAAGTAGTCCAGAGGTTTAAGTGCCTGCCTGGGAAATGCAAAGACCCGGTTTGATTCCCATTACTGCAAGCCATGCAGACTTGCTCCAAGTCAGCCACTAAAATTGGGCATGGTGGCTATAATTTCAGTGCTGAGGAGGTTGACACAGGAGGATCACTGTGAGTTGAGGTGCGTAGTGAGATCTTGTATCAAATACATAAATTTAAAAAATAATTAATAATGAATAATATGCACCTGAATATTCCACTGTTCTGGAAATAAAAAACAAATGTAGTCTTCTTGTTTTTGTGTTTCAATAAAATCCTTTGCTTTTATGGCTTTCCCATGTAAAAACTTTCCCAAAGAGCAAACTCAATAGCTCTACCTTATCACTTTGGAAGAACTTGGCAAAAAACCTCTGTTTACTTTGGTTTTTCATAACTGTCATTTATTTGGTCTGTTAATTATCAAGAGGAACACTGAGGTTATTATTTTTTTTTTTTGCAATATCTTGTCAAGATTTTCCCTTAGAAAGCATTGAAAATATTTGGTGAATAAATATACAAGTGAACAGTACCAACGTTTTCAAAAAAACTTGCAGATAGCAAATTACCTACATATTGAAAAGCAATAATATAAAATATCAATAATTTCATGAATTATAAAATATAGCTATTGCAATTCCTCTTTAAATTGAAATACTGAGGTCGTCTGAGTAGTGAAAGAGACAATAGAAATGAATCGATTTCATATATATATGGTACATTCTAATACGTTGGACTACAATGCCATGTGACTGAAGAAAGAGACATGTGAATACCTATGGTCCTAAAATTAATAAGCTGCTATAGTCTCAAGGTCAAACAAACAGAAACTCTCTTCTTTTTACACAAACTTCACCGTTCGTCATGTGCAACATTGACTTTACAGATCTCCTCCCATAACAGAATAAAGCTTGAAAAATTTTTAGTAAGCCAGAGATGGATACATGAGCTTCAGCAAAAGAATCAAAAACTTTCCTTTGAATTCTGGATTTCAAAGGCTAAAATTGATAGAAAATATAATGACTTGATTGTTTTATGCCAAACTGCATGAGTTCCTGAGGGGACACACCACCACCTGTGCTCTGCGGAGCTGTCCTGAAGATTGCACCTGAGCTCTTCCCAGCACTCTTCCCAAGCCAAGCACTGGGAGGTTGGCAAACCCTTCAAACTTCAGAACAGGTATATTTCACTTTACTTTCAGAGGGATTTGCAAACTAGACTAAAAAAATTACATCTCAATAAATCAATGATTGGAATAAAGACCAACTAATAAATAGTTTCCCAGTGTTTGGGAATTATTCCATCAAACCCTGAGAATTTATTTAGTGAGGATAAATTTGTTTGTCTATCTATCTATCTATCTATCTATCTATCTATCATCTATCTATTTATTGATTGCATACACAGGGTCTTGTTGTGTAGCTCAGGCTGGCCTTGTACATGCTCACGCCCTGTCTAGCACAGGCTGATACACAACGATCTTGACTCAGGTTTTATTTAATTACAGATTTTAAATCTCTAGGAAAGAAGTTTCAGGGCACCCATGCCCAAGATATCCTTTCAAGCTACTATGGACAGAACGCTGCCTAACTTAGTCATTACCTTTATCAAATCAGTGTGCCTTTTACATTTATGTGGTGCCATCCTCCAAATAAAATGGCTCGTCAATAGTGGTTCACTTGAACTTTGGATGGGCCAGAGGTGAACAGTGAGTTGTCGGTTCAGCGCAGCACAGAGGCAGCGTCAGTTTCAGTTTCTGGAATGTGTGCAACACAAATACAGCATCCCTACACTCATCTTGCCACTCACAGCAATTTTCCATCTTCTGTAGCGTAATGAAAAGTGACAGGTGAAGGGGATGCTAAGACTGACAGCACGCAGCTGGCGCCCACTTCAGCGACAGTTTCCTCCTTGATTTAATGTTGATGCACAAGATCACTGCATTTGCTCTCTAATTTCTACAGAAGACACGTTCATTAGTCTGACAGTACTGTGCTCCTCTAGTATGCAATTTAAGCTCAGAAACTATTTCTGTTGCTACAAAACAGAGCAATAGAAGGGGAGAAAGTATTTCAGAATGAAAAAAGGCCAATCCTCACATGCCAGCAGAATGCTACTTTTTCCCTAGCAATTATCAAGCAGATGAGGTGTGAATGGGAATAAAGGTGTCAAAACAACACAGACACCAAGGCAGAGCCACTGGGGCCATTCAAGAGTAATATGAAGTTATCAAGCTAGTGCAAAAGAGTTAGAAAAGGAAGTTAGAAATGCAACATGACATGATATATTTAGCAGTGAAGCAATGGCTCAAAAATGATTTTGAGATATGTGACAAAATGAGTTTCTTAAAGAAATAAGTTCTTTCTGTATTTAAAAAGTTTTTATTCTCAAATATTAATCTCTTCTGTGCAGTTGTTTGCACTTTAATGACAGGATGCTTTAACTGTATCTGGACAATAATTACTTCCCTACAAAGATTTAAGTAGAGATCTGAATATAGTAAACTTTTACATTATTTTTCCACTGTCTTAAATGAGCCATAAATGCCCTTTCAAAACTTAGTATACAAGGATATAATCAGAAATAAGATATAGGGGTGGCTGGGGAGAGAATTTAGCACACTAAGCGCCTATGTAAGCAAGTTCAGGGACCAAGATCTCAATTACATACTGTGCCGGCCCTGGGCAAAACCAGGCTCCCAAAACCAGGAGGCTGAGACAGGAGGGTTACTATGAGTCTGAGCTGCATAGTGAGATCCTATACCAAAGAAAGAAAGAAAGAAAGAAAGAAAGAAAGAAAGAAAGAAAGAAAGAAAGAAAGAAAGAAAAAAGGAAGGAAGGAAGGAAGGAAGGAAGAAAGAAAGAAAGAAAGAAAGAAAGAAAGAAGAATGAAAGAAAAAGAATCTATAGGAATTCATGATCTTGGTTGTATTATTTTGCATAGTTTCAGAAAGGAAGTATTCACTGTGAGTTTGGTTGAATTTCACCTGCCAGACAAGTTTATGTAATAATCCACCTCTCTCTTTTGCTTTCGCATTGCTCTGGACAGCTTAAATATAATATTTATTAATAAATGAAAAGCACACACTATTGCCAAATGTGGTAGCACCTGCCTGTAGTCCCAGAACTTAGCAGGCTGAGATAGGAGGGTCACTGAGAGTTCAAGGTCAGCATGGACTACCAAATGGGCTCAAAGCTACCCTGAACTGCATCGTGAAACCCTGAATCAAGAAAAAAAGACACGCTTGCACACACACACACACACACACACACACACACACACACACACACAAATGAAAAGCACACATACAAAGAAAAAAATCGCTGCACTTATTTGTGTATATTCTTGTATCTCCCAATAGGTTGTGAAAATTATGACTTGTTTATATCATTCTTTCCAGCATTTAGCATAATGCTAGACAGAGATTTGACACTTAAAAACCTATTGAATAAGATACGAGAGTATCTTCCATCTAGGATGACTTTTAAATCTACATTGAGCTTTCCAAATCATTATATTTTGGCAAATGCTTTAAATGATCTCTGTAATGTTTTAAATAATAATTTCATTATTTTGGACCTTAAAATGAAATCAGTCATATAATAGACTAGCATAAGAACATAAGATGTTTCCAAATTTCAGAGTGAATGAAGTGAGGAAGATAACTGAGGAGGATCAGTGTGAGTTCAAGAACAGCCTGGGCTACAAAAGTGAGCTTAAGGCCAATGTGAAATGCATAGCGAGACCCTGTCTCAAAAAGACAAAAAAAAAAAAAAAAAAAAAGAAAGAAAAGAAAAAGATAGCTCAGAGGTGTAAAGCACCTGCTTAGGCAAGCTTAGGCAACCACAGGGACCATAGTTCGATCCTTGGTACCACATGCTGCACCACCTCACCCCTTGGGCAGGCAGAGCCAGCCATAGCATAAATAAATAAAGTTAAGTTTTTTTAAAAAATGAAATGTGTTCTTATTTTATTTTTTTGCGGTACCAGGGTTCAAACTGACAACCTTGCACTTGCCAGGCAGGCACTTGTGCCTCAGAGCTATCTCCCCAATCCTGTGTTCCTATTTTGTAGGAAAGAACATTAATTTTTATATTTGTGACATTAGCATTTTTTAAGAATTTATTTAGCACAGGGTGTACAGTGTCTCACTATACAGATCAGACTCATAGTGATTCTCCCATTTTCAGCCTCCCAAGTGCTGGGATTACAGGCACACGCCACCACACTCAGTCTCACAAGACATCTCAGTGCTCCCTGGGGGTGGGGCTGGCACCGCATGCCAGAGATCGGACCCTGGCCACTGTGCACTCTGTCTAAGCAGGTGCTTGAGTCAGCTGACATTAGCATTTTTTAAAAAATAGACTCAGGAACTTTTATCTAATTCTTCTGGACATCCCTAAGCCCTCAAGTGAGTAATATTATTTTTAAAAGTTAAACTTATTTCAAAATAGCATCAAAATTCCAAACTGTTTAACTTTGGAAACCAGTGTCACATGTTGCAGCCAGCCAATAGCTGTAGCATTGGGAAGGACAGGCATGTTTGGCTAACAAGACCTGTTTGGTTGGAATTGTTTTCTGCATAAATGTAATCCAAAATAAATAAATAAATAAACAAACAAGCAAACTAAATGTAATCCTTATCTTCCTTTACATGAAGAAAATACATGGCATGAAGCGTCCTTTCTTTCCAGCCATCAAGATTTCATCTGAAATTCCTAGACCAGCACCAGTACTACCAGCGACTTAATGGGACTTGCTCAGAATACTCCTCAAGAATTAACTATTTCTTGATTATTCTGCACTTGTAAAAGTGAATGCTACTTTTGCAGCATGATATAACAAAGCACATGTCTCAATAAACACTGAGTATTGCAGAAGGCAGATACTTGGCCATGACCTTGCATAATTAAAGAATTTTCTGATGATAAACAGTTAATATAGAACTCTTCAAATACCAGTTTACTACTGAGAGAAATACTGTATACTAAAAGAAAACTATGTCTTGACTGGGCCTAGAGCAGAGCACTTTCATAAAATTCTAGAAGAACTAAATTTGAATGGGGTTAAAAAAAATACTAAACAAATTATCTTTGGGGATTTATACAAAATTTCTGCAAAAGTAATTAATTCCTTGCCCTTGATAAAAGCAATTGAATGGATATCTCTGATAAAAAGCTAAATTGTACTCTCCAAAAAGATATTTTGAAATGCTAACTCTCAGAATACATGTTGAAGAACTGAATAAACCTTAGATCATAACTTTATTTTAAAATAGTTATAATTGGTAAGGCAGGAGAAACCAGGCCCCTAATCCAGGTGGAATGGTGTCCATAGAGGAGAAGGAAAGCCATGGAGATACACAGAGATGAAGGGAGAAGGCTGTGGAGAAGGCCGTGCGGGGACGGGCAGGACAGAGATTCAAGCAGAGCAATTGCAGCCTAAAGAGCTTCAGCAGTTGACGCAAAGTACTGGAAGCTAGGCAGAGGATGGAATGTTTGTCCTTTATCATTTTCAGATTTTATTTTTTTTTCAAATAGGGTCTCTATATGCAGTTGAGGCCAGCCTTAAATTCACTATGTCAGCAAAGGATGGCCGTGGGGTTCACCATCCTGCCCAGCATCAAGATCTTTCTGACATTTCTATTCTGAACATGTGTCCACCACTAAGACAGATCTCTGTGGTTTTTACTTCATTTAATTTGGTTACTTCGTTACAGAACACCTGAGAAACAAGTGCAGCCCCTAAGAACTTCCAACTTGAATATGCTAGAAGTTTGGATGGACTGGGGTACATCTCCAGCCTTTTTGAAGTGTTTTATTCTGAGACAGTGTCATAAAAATTGCTCGGGGTGGGCTCACATTTCTAGTCCTCTGCCTTCTGCCTTTCAGAGTGTTGGGGTCACAAGCATGGCCGCCATGCCAGGATTCTCATGATATTTCTAACAAGCATCATCCTATTATTGAGTAATCATTCTACGGGATGTATTTCAGAGCTATGCAAGTGCAGTGTATGGGCTCCTGGTTTCCTTCATAGATTAGAACAGTTATTTACACCAGAGCAATACTAACATACATTGACAAAAGCCTTGTAACTCACAGCTGTATGTTCAGAAAAAGAGGCACATAGAGGTTTGTATAACATCCAAAATAAGAACATGTAAATAAAAAATTCAAACAGCAACTATAAAGTTTAGCATGAACATGGAAATACAAACACCAAATCAATCATATTAATTGTGATTTTTACATGTTTAAAAATTTCCACTTGGAGAGGAAAATATTTGTAGGAAATTTAAAATATAATGGAAAAATGTTGTCATATAACCTGCCACATGAAAAGATGCCTGATAGATATGACAGAAAATACTAAGAAACTCTGAAACTCCCAGCTACATTTCACTGACACTTTTTTAGAAGGTTTAAATTATGTTAAAATATTTCCATTAACTAAATACTTCAGAATTTTCAGAGGATAAATTACACTGCACCTTTTCAAGCTTTTTCTGAAAGGGAGACCAAAAGAGCAACACAAAAAGAGTAGTTTTAGAGTAAAGAGTAAATTTTCCTTTACTGTGACTGACTTTTGAGGACAGGAAATAAACTGGGCCGTAATAAATCATCCATCAGGTTGGTCTTGTCATTGAAAGGGTCATGAAACTTTTAAACCCTCTTCTTCCTCTCTTTTCTCCAATAAATCTTAATGCCCAAGGTGATCATCACTAGGAAAACCCACGTTCCTACCTGCAGATATATTATCGATTCATAGTTTCCCACAAAGTTTTGAGGACAGAGAAGCACTGAGACCAAGGTGCCTTTGCTGGTTTGAGTATCTACACGGTGACAATTATGTGTGTGAAAGGGTATTGACGGGGAGCTCTGGGGCCTCTGATGAAATACAGCAGTCAGGGTGAAAAACCATCTTTCATTTAATAAACACTTCTGAAAGGCTTGTCGCTTCGCACCATATTTATAGGCACAGCTCAGATAGTTCCATTTTCTTCTAGTTCTGCGTCTATAAAACTTCCTTAATCAGATAGAATTGGATATGTGCTTCTCATGCCATAAATCTCACAAAGGGGTCAGTGAAATGAGCCTCTTTTCAGGGGCATCCATAGTAAATTTTATAGATATTTTAATGAAAATCACTAGAAAAATCTTCCGTATTTTTCAAAATTTTGGACAAAACATGTTTTCCAGCTTAAAAAAAAAATGAAACTTGGTGGTTAGATTTTGTAATGATTAACAATGAGGTGTTTAATTCTCCTGGACCATCTCATTGAATATTATCCATGAAATAAATAATTTAATGCTTTGCCCTCTTGGGATTTCATTGCTATATTTTTCCATCCTCAGGAGCCCCTTCTGCACAATTTCTCGCAGGGGAACTGAAAGTATTTTGTAAGAATTAAAAGTACCGCTGGCTTAAAAAGAATCTAAAATCAGCCTTGATCTTCCTACTAGCCCATTCACGCTTAAGCTTTTTCTCAGTAGTATAGAAATATTTAAAGAATTTAGGATCTTATTTCTTTTTATTAATTAGAAATAGTTTTCAAAATGCTGTCTCAGACATTGTAAGTGTCATAATCTTGCTGTTCCAAATGACATTATGCTAGGAATAAAATGGCTACCAAATCTTCTTGATTTGACTACTAAA
>PVKN010013658.1:0-19766 GCA_004027915.1 Capromys pilorides | reverse complement strand
AAAAAAAAAAAAAAAAAAAAAAAGAAAGAAAGAAAAGAAAAGAAAAAGAAAGTTCGCCCTCACTGTCCCAAAGGAAGTCCCCAGTCAGCCCACCATCCTTGCTCCAGAGGGCCACTCTACCGCTGACCTACATCCTCGGCCCTTTTTTCATTTGTATTTTGAGACAGAGGCTCCCTAAGTTGCCCAGTGAACCTCAAACTTGTGATCCCGCCTCAAGTGTGTATGCCACGTTTTATGTAGGATTTGCAAAGTGTGGGCCAGGGAGATAGCTCAGTAGAATAAGCACTTGCCTGGCAAGCACAAGGTCCCGAGTTCAATCCCTGGTACCGCAAAAAGGATATGCAGCGTTTTCACCTCTGAGTGTTTGGCCTTTAACTTTCAGTGTCCCCAGGAGATATGGGAATCACTCCCTTAGTATCCATGGAGAATCAGAGGCACAGAGAGGTTCTGTCTTTTGCCCAGGGTCACTCAGCCGGAAGTATGGAGCCCAGGTTTGGCTTAGATCTGACTCCAAAGCTTGCTCTAGAACACTAAAAAGCACATGTAAAGTCCCCCCTGGAGTGAGATAATTATGGACAAGCAAACAACACATTAAGTACTGTCTGAGCTCTAGAAGCTGGCCAGGCCCAGCCCGAATAATCTCCAGATGGGTGGCCCAGCTTTGGACACAAACTGGCCCTCGCCCTGGCCCAGCCCCACTTCAGGTTTGCTCGGTGAAGCCTGGCAAGTCCTCTTTGCTCTCTCAGACTCAGTTTCCTTGTCTAAGATGGTGAGAGGAGGGTCTGCTCTCACACCATGGATCCCAGGGTGTTCGAATAGATGCCACTGAAGGATGGGAGCACTGTGCTCTTGGCCAGAGGCCTACTAGCACCCCACCCCCACTCAGTGGCTGAGGGAGACTCCCAGGGCTGCTCCCCACCACCTACTTTCCACAGGACCTACTTTCCATTCTCCTGCTCTGGAATGAATCGCCTGGCAGCTGCAGTTACCAAATGGTAAGGTGGACAAGAGGGCTGGTAGGGAGCCTGTAGGGACCTGCTGCTGTCCTCTCTGTCCCCAACTCGTCACCTCCTCCTTCCCTGCATCCCAGGGCCATTATGAGGAAAAGTCTGATCCAGCACTTGGAGGCGCGAGGGGTGCAGGTGAGGACCCACAGGAAGGAAATTCCCAGCATGCCTAGCAGCAGGGCCCAGTCACTCTACTACAAGCTCAAGGTGGAAGACTGGTTCACACAGCTCCTCTGGATGTGTAGCTGTTGCTCAGTGAGGGGCTGGATAAATGTGGACACATGGAGCCCTCTATCCTGGTCGCTGGAGAGGGGGACACCAGACCAGCCCACCCACACTCCTGTCCTGAGCATTGGCTATGTCCAGGTCATTTAATTAGCAAACATAGAGAAATTTCCAGCACAGTGATGTCCTCACCACTAAGGGCAGAGGAAGGAAGTGAAACAGGCTATGGCTTGCTTACAAGGCTATGGGGTCTGGGAGAAATGAAGTGGGGACAGCCCGGGGAAGGGTGAGGAGGGAGCACCCTCATGTGGGGGGCTCTGCTGGTGCAGAGGCACTGAGAGGGCTTCTCGGCTGCAGCCTGGAGAAGCAGCATAGGCCACAGCAGATAGCCCCACTGCTCTCCAAAGGAAGAGAACGTGGACTTCATTCTGCCCATGGGGGCAGAAGCCCTGCAGGTCTTCAGCAGGGGAGAACTGGCCCCAGTGTGCCCACAGTCAATGGACCACTGTGTAGGGAAGGGGTGAGGTCAGTGTGTAGAAGCTGGGTCTCTAGGTGGCAGTGGGGGTGGGGGCAGGGGGAGCAAGCTCAGCCCAGGACTTGGCTACTGACCAGTCATTGAAGTGAGGAAGGCATTAGGATGACAAAGCTCTTTCTGATCAACCTTACATTGGATCTTCATAACTTTGTGAGATTGGATCATAATCCTTAGGTGCCAAGCTGAGAAACCAGTGCCGTGATTTGCCTAGGCAAAAAGTAAAATAAAAAATACAATGTTATGGGAGGAGGATTGAACCCAGGGCCTTTGCACTGAGCTACTTCCCAGTTTGGTTTATTTGTCTTTTTGAGATAGGGTCTTGCTATGTAGCTCAAGCTGGCTTTGAGCTCACTTTGTAGCCAGCTGGTCTCCAACTCCCAATGAGCCTCCTGCCTCAGCCTCCTGAGTGCTGGAATTACAGGCATGTGCCACTATGCCCAGCTAAAATTTTTTTTTATTTTGAGACAGGGTCTTAATCACTAAGCCAACTAGGCTGAGCTTCAGCTTATGATCTTCTTGCCTCAGCCTCCATGAGAGCTGGGAGTACAGGCATAGGCCACCACACCCAGCTCCATTGAGTTTTTAATAATGGCTGTGAAATCACCCCTTTGCAAAATTCCTGAAAAGTTAATAATAGGTTCCAGCCTATTGCTAGTGGGAGATCTCCAGTGAGTAAGAAGGGAGGGCTCAGCACCTGGGTGGGAGGGGAAGTTCCCCGTGAAGTGATTTGGAAATTGTCACGCGCTGCTCTCCCTGCTCAGGTGATATTTTGGTGCCTCAATGAAGAGTCAGATTTTGAAGTAGCCTTCAACCTGGGGGCCACTGGTGTCATGACCGACTATCCAACAGCCCTGAGACAGTACCTGGATACCCACGGACACATGACCCAGGACCACTAAGTCTGCGGCTTTCTCTGTTTTTCTTCCTGAAAAATAAATATTTTCTTTTCAGTCACAGTTGTGCTTGGATTGAGGGGTATAGGGTGGATCTTGGAAGGCTGAAGATGGCAGCTTGGGCAGATGAGGTCAGCCTGGAGTCAGAGCCTTGGGACCAGCCAGCCTGGCCACTTGTTCCACCACATTCCAGAGCCAGTCACACCACACCCCATGCCAACTTGGCCTCTGGCTCTCAGGGACATCTCTTGAGAGCCAGCCTAGGTGTCCTGGGCCTCAACCTCTTGAGGGCCACAAACACTTGTCCCATTCTCCAGTCTCTTGTTCCATGGGCTGTCTGACACTTGCACTGTCGCTATACCATTTTCCATCCAGGGTCTCCCTCTCCAGTCCTGAAACCTTACTGAGCGAATGAGCCTGTTACCTAGTGTCTACGATAGGCTACGCCAGGGGCTGGGACCTCTGCGGTAAACCAGAAAAGACTGTGGCAGACACATGTTGAAACATTCTCACCCCAGACCAAGCCCATCCTGGAGGGTAGGGGCATCAGAGAAGGCTCTCTAGAGGAGGTGATGCTTCTCGGCGAAAAGCAGCTTCTTCTGTAGTTCCCAGAAGCCTAGCAGCAATGCACCTGTACCTCCTCTTCTAAAGTGAACTAAGTGTTCTTGCTGCTATGACAAAAACCATGGAACAGGGCCAAAATGAGAATTCCAACTTTCCTGCCTGGCAGCTAATCTCGGGAGGGATGCTGGACCTCTCGGAGGCTCACTCCCTGCTAAAACTGAGACAATAGGAGAACTGCTTTTTGGGGTTGCTGCAGAGATTAAGAGCAGGACACAGGCGGTGGGTAAAGACATAATTATTACTACCACTTCCCAAAGGTGTGCAACCAGACACTATCTTCCTCCTCAATCCTGAGGTATGGACCTCAGGTCCTTGCCCTTTCAGGCACGGCAGCAAGCCAAAATACCAGGAGGCTCGCTCCCGCCGAGCTGCTAAGCCGGGTTGCGGCCCGCATCCGCATTTCCGGGCTGGCGGGAGCGGGCAGCAGGGGGATGGGCAGCCCGGCCCTACGCTGGCCGCCTTGTGACGCGCCCCCTCATTTGCATGGCCCACGCGGATTGGCCACGGCGGCCGCCGGGACGGGAGGCCGGCTCCGTCCCCCTCCCCCTCCCGCCGCAGCCGCCGCGCAGCTGGTCTCGGTGTAAACAAGTCCAGGCGGCTGCGAACCCCGGGCCGGGGAGGGGGGGACGGCGCCCATCAGGAGCGCCCCCCACTCCCAGACCAGGCTACACCGCGGACCGGACCCCCGCCCGCCCAGGTGAGGTGAGGCCCGCGCCCGCGCCCCCGCCCCACCAGCAAGGACTGCTCCCTTTCCCCCGGCGCCCGCCCCCAATCCCGTGCCCCAGGTGAGCCCTGGGGTCTCAGGTGAGATCCGCGAAGCAGGTAAGATCCCTTCGGCAGAGATCAGGCTCCAAAGTCCCCAGGTAAGAGCACCCTACCCTCCCAGGTGACCCTCCACCCTTATCGAGGCCTCTTGCCTCCTCCAGATGAGGGACCCTCGCCCCAGGTGAACTCTCCATACCTCGAAGTAGCCCCACCCACAGTGCAGATGGGGTCCTAAGAATCACCCAGTTCCTAAGTACACAAGCTTCCCCTGAACTGGGAACTGACAGCCCATCCACAATAAAAGCCCCTTTCTCCAGCTTCAGATGCCAGGACAGCAGGGGCGAGCCCAAAAGCAGGTGGGTGACTCACCTGGCGTTCTTCCTAGCCTCAGTTTCCCTGCTGATGCAACCTGAGGCCTTATCACTGAGTCAGAACTAAGACCAGTCCCTGGTGAGACTGCTGGCTCTGGGGAAAGGAGAGAGCAGCCACGTGTGACAGACAAGAGTCCTCAGGTGCTGGGCGAGGCTCCGTGTGTGGCCTGGGTCCTGACAGCCCACCTCCTCCCTTCCTGGCAGGCACTGGGCTCCCTTTGCTCCCCGTGGGCTGCTCCCCGTGTGGGGCCACTGCCCCTGGCCCCCGCCATGGTGCGGATTTCAAAGCCCAAGACGTTTCAGGCCTACTTGGATGATTGTCACCGAAGGTACAGCTGTGCCCACTGCCGTGCTCACTTGGCCAACCACGACGACCTCATCTCCAAGGTAACCAGGCCACAGTGGAGGCCAGAGTGGGAGGCCAGAGGGGCTGCTTGCAGCTCCACACCGGTAGCCCTGACCGCCCCACCCTCTCTGCTTGCCTACCTTTCAGTCTTTCCAGGGCAGTCAGGGGCGCGCCTACCTCTTCAACTCTGTGTGAGTATCTGGCCTCCTTTCTTTCCCTACCTTGTGTTGTTTCCCTACCTTGTGTTGTGATCCAGCATCTTGCTGAGACTCCCAGAGTCCCCTGGCTCAGGCTAGAAGCCGCATTCACCCCTCTCTTGAATGCTAAGGACAGACACAAGCTTGAGGGGGGTCTATGATGGCAGGACCCTCCCTGGGACTGCCCCATGTCCCTGCAGGGTAAACGTAGGCTGCGGGCCAGCCGAGGAACGGGTGCTGCTGACCGGCCTTCATGCTGTCGCTGACATCCACTGCGAGAACTGCAAGACTACTTTGGGCTGGAAATATGTGAGTCTGCCCTCTGACCTCAGGCTCACCTTTGACCTGACCTCAACATACCTCTAACCTTTCAGACTACATGGGCCCCGCACAGACAAGTCACATTGTCTTCACCCCCTGACCATGTTCTTTTTTGTCAAAGCCTTTTAGAATTTTTTTTCTTAGGCCCATCCCATCCCTCAAAGGTACTAGCATCTCTTATTTTAGAAATTAAGATGTATGCAGAGTCACCATTTAGTGAATACTTACAACTGTACGGTTCTTGCTTGGTGTGTATTCTTACCCAAGCCTTATAACCATCATATAGATAGACTCTATTACATCTATTTTGCAGAAAGCAAGGAAGCTCAGAGTTGTTAGGTACCTTGTTCCAGACCACACAGCTTGGAATAGGGACCACAATCTTAGTCAGCATGTTGGTTAACTCCAGACCACTGGCCACCAGCTTCTCATAGGATCAGAGAAGTTCTCTAGGACCCCACAGCCACATGGAACTTGCATCCCTCCTTTTCTGTCTCTTTTTGCTACTGTTGTGTCCAGGATCTGATTTTATTATTCTGAGTCTCGTTTCTTTATATTGGAGAATAAAGCCAACACGTAGCTCCCAAGATTGTTGGGAATCCATGTAGATGTAGCAGTGATGTTCTTGGAAATCTATAAGGGACAGGATTGGCTGTTGTTGCTTGGGGTGCCTCCCTTTCTTGACATGGATGCCAGAGGCAGACAGCCCTGATCTGCGTTCACCTCTGGCCCTGCCACAGGTTTTCTATGTGCCTCTGAATAGGTCATATTTCTTCTCTGAGCTACTATAAAATAATGAGGCAGCCTTAGGAGGTTAAAAAACCTAAGTGCCTGCAAAGTTAAGCAGATATTGTGGATTTGTAAAAGTGGCAACAAGGCTAAAGTAGTGGGAAGAACAGGGCAGTGCAAACAGGAGTGAGCCCACATGCCCACAGCTTAGTATTTTAAGTGTTTTTTGGTTTTGTGGTGCTGGGATTGAACCCAGGACTTCATGTGTGCAAGACAAGGTCTCTGCTGATGGGCTACATCCAAAGTTCCTAAAGTTATTTTTATTAAACTCTCTGCTGTAAAAAAACAAAACAAAACAAAAAAGGACTGGGGAGATAGTTCAGTAGAATAAGCACTTGCCTGGCAAGTGCAAGGGCCTGAGTTCAATCCCTGGTCCCACTAAATAAATAAATAGATAGATACAAGATAAATAAGCTAGGAATTATACCTACCTTTTGGGCCAGGGAGAGATAGCTCAGTAGAATAAGTGCTTGCTTTGCAAGTGTGGGGTCCTGAGTATAATCCCCAGTACTGCAAAAAAAAAGGGGTGGGGTGGGGACACCATATGGGACCTGAAATATCCCTGAGGCTACCAGTGTGTAATTTCTGGATTATCAAATCTTTTATGCATTTCCATATCCTCTCTGTTGGAGCGGTCCTTAATGTTTAAAAAGCACAAGTGAGGGGTTGGGGAGAAAGCTCCATAGAATAAGCACTTGTCTGGCAAGCGCAGGGTCCTGAATTCAATCCCCAGTACTGAAAAAAAAAAAAAAAAGCACAGGTGAGCCAGGCACAGTGGTGCATGCTTGTGAACCCAGCACCCAGGAAGCTGAGACAGGAAGATCGCCTTGATTTTGTAGCCAGCCTGGGCTACACAGTGAGGCCCTGTCTCATTAAAAAGCAAACCAACAACAACAACAAAGGTGATTGACAGTTCTATCCATTCCTTGTTAGTGAGAAGCACAGCTCTGTTATTGGCCAGCTGTGTCTGTGGGCAGGTAGTTTGATTTATCTGTGCCACAGTTTCCTCATAGGTAATATGCCAGTCATATTTTCTCCTTAGGCCTTAGGCCTTCGAGGTAAAGCTTTTGCCCAGGGATGACAGACCCTCCCCTCCTTTCAGGAGCAGGCTTTTGAAAGCAGCCAGAAGTACAAAGAGGGGAAGTACATCATTGAACTCAACCACATGATTAAAGACAACGGCTGGGACTGACTCCTGCGCCAGACTCATGTGGCTCCAGCCTGGCCTGGCCGCCAGGGGCCGCCACTGGCTTCCCTCTGCCTGGAGGGAGCTCTGAACCCCTCAGGGCCCCTTGCAGAGGAAGGATCCCGCACCTGTACATATATTTTATTGCATGCCCTGTGACCTCGGGGGGAGATCAGAAGGACAACGACACCCCTGCACCTCCCTGCGATCTGGCTGGCTTGGATCTCATTTTTAACCCTGTCCTGCCCCGCCTGCCCCAAAGATATGGCCTGTGTGCTGCTCTCTCAGCCCCAGTACACCGCCTGCCTTGTGAACTCTCCTCCCTCCGGGCCCCTTTTACCCCACGCGTGTCTGTTCCCCTTGTTCTGTAGCATTTGTACATAATAAAACAATGGAGTGCAGATAGCCCCAGGCTCACGCGGAATCTGGAAAAGGGAATTCCAGTCTAGACTCCTGCCTCCTATATATAGAACTGCTCTGTTCTGAGCCTCAGCAGGATATTGGGTAGGCACTGCTATCCAGGTCTCTGCAGCCCGAGAAGATCGTGGCGCCTGCACTGGCCTCTAGGCCTTGACCTCTGCTGATCTCCATCTTCCTGGTTGTAGTGCTAGGCCGCCGCCTAGGGGACGCTGTGGGGGAAGGTCTCCGGATTCACCGACTACGACTCCCAACGGCCCCAGCGCGGTCTACTGGTCTCCGTTGCGCGCTTTGGCGCGAGGCCTATTGGGAAATGTAGTTCAAGTGATTCCCGACGCGCGCCGGCTGCAACTCTGCGTGAGACAAGAGAGGATGGTTGTGTCGGGCGCGCCCTTTAACTTTTGAGATTTGGTAGACAGGGCAGGTTTTTTCAGAATGGAAGCCAGGGTGGACGCCATAATTCAGTCCTCTGCTGCGGACTCCTCAAGGTCCTCTGTCCGGTGTAATAGGCTCAAATCGGGTTCATCCAACCTTGCGCTTCCCTTCAGTTATGAACCTTTCCTCCAAGAACAGTTAGTTTCCCAAGTGAAGAAGAATTGCCAAAAAGTCTGGAACGCTAGTGTGGACCCCAGCACCCCAGCATCGGTCCCAGGGCCCAGGCCCCACCTCTGTAGCTTATCCTTAGCCGGGGCTCCCCCCGTGGGAACGGGGACCAGCTGGCCGGAAGCACCAAACTGCGTTTCTGTCCAAGCCCTGGGGATCAATCAGGCCGAAGAGTTAATTATGTAATGAGGGGGCAGGGGGTCGGGGCTAATGAAGTCGCCCAAGGAGAAGGGGGGAGGGTACCCAGGTATCCGGCCCCCTCTTGGATCCCTTCTAGGCCCCAGGGATCTTCACTCCAGTCCACCTCCAGGGCCCCAAAGAGGGGAGGGGCTGTGATCCTGGGTCTGCAAGGGGCTGAGCTGTGAGCTATAAAGGGTCATCTCCCAGCATTTGGGGACTCTAGGCAGCGTGACCTGAAAGGCCAGCAGGACTACAACATGTACCATCCTCGAGAGTTGTACCCATCCCTGGGGACCGGCTACCGTCTGGGCCCCCCCCAGTCTGGGGCCGACTCCAGCTTCCCTACTGCCTTGGCAGAGGGCTACCGCTATCCGGGTGAGCTGTGGGACCAGCTCCTGAATAGGGGGACTGGGGGGTGTGACCCTGGGCCGCAGCCTCCTCAATTCTTCTCACATCTCCAGATTTAGACACCCCCAAACTGGATTGCTACCTCTCTGGAATTGAAACTGCGCCACGTACTCTGGCTGCACCCCCACCTCTGCCCCTTCTGCCCCCCACTTTGGGCGCTGAGCCAGCCCTGCCAGCTGCAGAGGCCCTTCACTCGCTCCCTGGGGTCAGCTTGAGCCTGGAGAACCAGGAGTTGTGGAAGGAGTTCAGCGCTGTGGGAACAGAGATGATCATCACCAAAGCTGGCAGGTGAGGGTTGGCCAGGTCAGAGCTGGTGCCAGGGTCTCAGGAAAGGCATAGATCCTGGGATGGGGCTAGGTTTGGGGATTTCTCTGGGACTAGGGCTTTGCCAACATTTGGTCTCTACTGCCTGGGAAACAGGCAACTCTGTGGATGGAATCAAGTCATTCTGCGGCAAGGGTCAAGGGTCAGTCTGTGGTGTCTAACTGGGTTTAGGGGCCAGTCTAGGGTCATAGGTCAGTGTACCCCAGGGGCAGGAAATCTAACTGGCTTATAGATGAGTGGATGGCATAGATCAGTAAATCAGGGTCAGTCTATGGCTGGAATTTGGGTTCAAACTGACTGGGGCCAAGGATCAGGAAGTGACCAGCATCAGGGAAATCCCTGCAGGATCATGGGTCAATGTGTGACATGAATAGAAATCAGTACGTGACTAGGTCCAAGCTCACTGTAGTGGCAAGAACTTTATCTAGGACCAGAGCTCAGGCCCTAGCACAGTACATTCTCTGCCCCATTGAAGGCGAGCACCTGGGGGAAGGCGTGCTAGGGACTGAACTCACAGCTTCTCTACCAGTGAACTACATCCCCAGCCATATACA
Organism: Capromys pilorides; assembly: GCA_004027915.1. Lineage (NCBI taxonomy): Eukaryota > Metazoa > Chordata > Mammalia > Rodentia > Capromyidae > Capromys > Capromys pilorides. Next base: position 10,021 of record PVKN010013658.1, on the reverse strand, counting down.
TTTGCTGCTGCTGCTGCTGCTGCTGCTGCTGCTGCTGCTGCTGCTGCTGCTGCTGCTGCTGCTGCTGCAGGGTCTTGGGCTAAATTGCCCAAGTAGGACTTGAACTTGTGATCCCCCTGCTTCAGCCTCTTAGTTGCAGGGATTAAGAGCATCTCAGCTCAGGACACATTTATAAAGAAGCTCCTAGCAAGATTTCAGGAGGGAAAGTTAGTCACCACTGCTTTTGCAAAGTTTGAGGAGCTCCTGACTCTGGTTCTAACCTGCTGTGTGACCCCAGTCAGAGCCCCTAACCTGCAGTTGTTTCTCCATCTGTGTAATGGAACAAGAAGCCCTCCAGCTCTAAGATTATGTCCTTTGGGTTCTAATTTCACCTTCCTGGTGTTTCTCTGGCAGAACTGTTGCCAGCCCCCTCGCTGGTGGTGTGCTTACCTCTGGGCAGTGTAGCTCCAGGCCTCTCCCCTCCCTCCCTTCCCTGTGCAGACGCATGTTCCCTGCTTGCCGGGTGTCAGTTAGTGGCCTGGACCCCGAGGCCCGTTACCTGTTTCTTCTGGATGTTGTGCCGGTGGATGGGGCTCGCTATCGCTGGCAGGGGCGGCGCTGGGAGCCCAGTGGCAAGGCAGAGCCCCGGCTACCGGACCGAGTCTACATTCACCCCGACTCTCCTGCCACTGGTGCCCACTGGATGCGGCAGCCTGTGTCCTTCCATCGTGTCAAGCTTACCAACAGCACTCTGGACCCCCACGGCCATGTGAGGCCCAGGCTGGGACCCCAGGAGAGACGTTAAGGGTGTGGGGAGGGGAGGGAAGGGGCCCAGGGCAGGGAATCACCCCACTTCTTCCCTCCCAGCTGATCTTGCACTCCATGCACAAGTATCAGCCCCGCATACACCTGGTGCGGGCTGCCCAGCTCTGCAGCCAGCACTGGGGGGGCGTGGCCTCCTTCCGCTTCCCTGAGACCACGTTCATCTCCGTGACAGCCTACCAGAACCCACGGGTGAGTGCCTGTGCTTGAGGGGATGGCAGTGCCCTACCCAGGCCCCAGTTGCTTTGACCTGGTTGTCTGCCTCCAGATCACACAGCTGAAGATTGCAGCCAATCCCTTTGCTAAAGGCTTCCGGGAGAATGGCAGAAACTGTAAGAGGTGGGCCTCTTTCACTTGCCTATTTATTTACTCAACAAATGCTTACAAATTGGTCCCTATGTGCCAGCCGCTGTGCTGGGCACCAGGAACGTGACAGTCAGTGAAAGCGTTTATTTCCTCATCGACTCACAAAGCATTTATTTACTACTTAGTACCTGCTGTGTGCCAGGCAGCATTGTAGGTGTCAGAGGAATGTCGGTAAATAAAGCAAGCCAGAGCTCAGCATGCCCTTATGAAATGGGAGTGGACAGGTCAGCAAGAGAAAAAACACATTTAGGCACAAGTTCTAAAATTGGGAGAAATAAAGAAGGTAATGCACCCCTGTAATACCAGCACTTGGAGGCTGAGGCAAGAGGATCCCCACAAGTGTGAAGCCATCTGGGGACACATAGTGAGTTCAAAGCCTGAATTACAAAGTGAGACCCTGTCTCAAAAAAGCAGTACAAAAAAGGGAGGAAAGGATAGGAAGGACTGGGGTGCAATATTGGTGACCTAGAAAGGCCTCCTTGAGAATGTTTGGAGAGGGACCCATGTGGATAGCCATGTGGAGAAACATGGCAGGGAGCGAAGGCACACATGCAGGGGCCCTGAGGCAGTAAAGGCTGAGCAAGGACTTGGGCTCCTCAGGTGGAGCCCTGCCTTCGAGGAGCTCACGATCAGTCAGAGAGAGACATGAGCCATGGGATCACCGATCAAATGGAAAAGTGGGACTGCAGTAACATGTATGGCAAGGTGGAGGCAGGAGGTCTTTCTTGAGGATGTGTGAAGGGTGAGTTAAGCAGGCGTGCAGGGGAAAAAGCTTCCAGAAAGGCAAAGGCAGCTGATGGAGATGGGGTCAAGTGTGAAGAGCTTGGGAAGGGTTCAGCTGCTAACAAATGTAGTACAGAGAAGTACAAGCAGCAGATAAATCCCTGACTTGCTCCTAATTTGCTAGCCTTGAGTTCTTGCATCTGTAAAATGGGTACAGTAATGATGCCAACTGGGCTGGAGCTATAGCTCAGTGGCATAACTGCCTGCTAAGTACTACTAGTAATCATCACCATCATGATTACTGTGTTCTCCAGGGAGCGAGATGCCCGTGTGAAGAGGAAACTTCGGAGCTCAGACCCAGTGGCCACAGAGGCCTATGGGAGCGGAGGTGAGCAATAGGCCGATTGTGGTGGGGCCAGGCCTGAGACAATGATCCTCCTCAGCCCAACCTATTTTATTTGCCTCCCAGATACACCAGGGGGTCCCTGTGACTCCACCCTGGGAGGGGACATTCGTGAGTCGGATCCAGAGCAGGGCCCTATGCCCAGGGAGGCTGCCCCTGCCCCAGCTCCTCCATGCAGCGGCCCTAGTGCTGAGGCCTACCTCCTGCACCCTGCAGCTTTCCATGGGGCCACAGGTCACTTACCAACCAGGTGAGCTGGGCAAGGACACAAAGCTGGGTTGTTCCCTGAGCAGGGCGGGGTTCCCTGTCCTGACACTTCTGCCTCTACTTCAGGAACCCCAGCTTCCCGGAGGCTCCAGAGTCTGGGCGTCCAGCCCCCTATGCAGCTGCATTCTTGGAGCTGCAGCCTGGAGCAGGGAGCTCAGGCTACCCAGCAGCTCCACCTGCCGCACCCTTCACCCCACACTTCCTGCAGGGAGGACCTTTTCCCCTACCATATCCAGGACCTGGGGGCTACTTGGATATGGGCTCCAAGCCTATGTACTGAGCTGTCACAGAGCCACTGTTGTTCCACTTTCCATCACAAGCCTGTTGTTCCCTTCCCCCAGCCCTGGGGCCCCCCTCATTCCATGGCCCCATCCCCCACACCAAATGGCTGCCCCCCTTTCACACCTTGATTTCACTCCCACCCTCCTCTGGCTTCAAAGCTCAGGCAAGGCTGCTGGGAGTCCAGCTGGGGCCAGCTTCCCCTTCCCAGCTCTCACCTCAGTGTGAATGGAGGGAGGCTCTGCCTGGCCAAATGGGCCACAACCCAGCACCTCCTGAGGCCTCCCTCGCTGCCAGTGTGAGGCAGACCAGTTTGTTCTCAGGACCAGATCATTTTTGTTAATAAAACTCAAAAGGCATCAGTGTTCAGGAAATGACGGGCTCATGGTATTGACACTGGAGAGGCAGGGGGAGAGTGTGGCAAGGCTTTCCAGGGAGACCCAGGCAGGCAGCATGAGAACTGCCAGGTTCCAGCTGTCCAATCCTATGCTTCTCCATCAACTTTCAACCCACTGGGGCTAGCTTCCTCTTTAGAAAAGCTGGGGATCAGAAAACACTAGGTGTTGAGCTTGAGGTTGCCCCTGGACAACCTGCCTTCTAGTGCCCTGAGGATGGGGCAGGCCCTGAGGATACCCGCAGGGAATGGGTAGGCCAGGATGGGCCCCGCCCTCCCCACAGGGTTAGGGCTGAGGCAGTGTACGTCACCCCAACCCAGGGTCTCTGCCCTCCTCCCAACCAAATCTGACACCAGCCTGAATATCACTTTTCTTCTTTTATTAGAATTTTTTTCCTTTTTTCTCAAAACTTTTATCTAAAAACAAAAAAGAAAAAAAAGCAGAAAGAAAAAGGAAAAGAAAGAAAACAAAAAATTACTGGAAACTTGGTTTAAGTGGGGAGAAAGGAGAGGAGGAGCATGATGTGAAGGCTCCACCCTCTCCAGAGAAAAGTCCTCACCCTTGAAATGTGCCCTGGAGGGAGAGCCAGCTGGGGACAACCCCTCCACCCCCAGCATCTGGGGCAAGGGCAGAGTCACAGTGGTCCAAGGGCCAGCGAGGTCAAGAGGGGCAGGGGCCGAGGGGGTCACAGGAAGTAATCAGCCACAGGCTTCTTGGAGGGGATGCCCCGTGTCTCCTGGGGAGCAGCCTCGAAAATGATGAAGTCTTTCTGGAGATGTTCATCCAGCTCCAAGATGGCTGCCACATTCCCGCAGCTGGAGGAGGGGGCGGTGGAGTCAGGGCCAGTTCAGTCTAGGTCCCCAACCCAATCTCCTGGCCCCAGCAGCTCACCGGTAGCAGTAGTTGGGTGCTGACCACACAGTGAGCACAGTCTCATTGAAGTGCCACTTATAACCCTCCATGACTAGTTGGTGGGCACGGCAGATCATGTCAATGTCGTTGGCTGCATTAAACTGGGCCACCACATCACTGCCGAATAGGTAGCCAGCCCCTCGGGGGCTCACACCCCAGCCTGTCGTGTCTGAGGTAGATAAAGCAGAGAGGAGAGCAGGACCTCAGGGCTCCACTAGCCCTTGGAGGGGACTGTCCTGTCTCCCACCCCCAACCACGAGAGGCCTATGGGCAAGAGCACAAAACTGGAACACTTCCCAGGAGTTTGTGAGGGACAGACGGGACAGGAGAGGCTCACCCTACACACCAGCAAGACCAGTTAGAGACAAGGGTCTAAGCGGCAACTCAAATCCCACTTACTTATCATAAAGTACCAACATTACAATTATACCTGAATGAGGTTTTAATTTAGAAAAACACCCAGAAAAACAAAAATAAAACACACACATTAGCATCTTTTGTCATAAAAACACATGTTCACCACAGTTTGCCTCAGCTGCCCTGTGCCCTAACAAAGCACTCCGGAGCGGCAACAACGGAGGGGAGGTGGCCCTGGAGCAGGACTGGGACAATCGGCCTTTGAGCTCTCCTCTCTGCCACACTGGAGCAGATTCCCACAGACTCACCCTCAGGGAGCGCGCACCTGGCGCCTGACCTCTCAGCACTAGACACAGTGCTGCTTCCCATCAGGGAGCAGGACCAGCACACTCCCTGGCTGAGCTCCGGCATCCTACCACCTCCATGTCTGCTCCTGAGGATGGCCAGCATGGACCAGCCCTGCCCTGCTCCTTCCAAGCTCCCCTAGCCTGACTTTCCCTCCCAGGTACTTGCTTTAATCAGGCTGGACTCAGCATGGTCCTGCCCACCCACCGCTTTTACCTTCAGGGTCGGACCAAAGGAGGTCACACATGGGCCCATCGTGAGGCACCTCTTGCTTTCGGTCAATTGTGCGGATCTGGTCCAGGGTCTGGATGGAGGGGGAGAGGCCCCCGTGCACACAGAAGATCTAGAAGAAGAGCAAAGCCAGACAGAAGGGAGGCAAGGACCCAAGACCACTCCCATCACTCCACCCCTGGGAGTCCCATGGCAACACTACCTTGCCATCAATGATAGCTGACAGGCTGAGGTAGTCAAAGATCTCAGTGCAGTAGCGCCACACAGTCACCGAGCCATATTTGCGTAGGCACTCGTCGTAGAAGCCATAGACTTGGGTGATCTGGCGGCTTTCATGGTTGCCCCGAATGAGGGTGATACGGTCGGGATAGCGAACCTAGGGATCACCAAACCACGTGTGCCAGGGGCTGGCACTGTCACCTATTCTGGTCCCCAACCCCTACATATTTGCCACTCTCAGTTCTTGTAACTGCTGTCCCAGCCCCAGCTCCTTATCTCAGGCTACACCCACCTGCCTCACAGGCCCCCACTGCCTCCCCAGGAAGCAAAACTTGCCCTTGACCCTTAACTACAAAACCAACTGCTCCTCTTTCACCTGCCAGACACAGACCCAAAGACACTTAGGGCCCTCCCCACCCACTTCTCCAAAGCACACTGCACGGCAGTCCCCATAGCTGGCCCTTCCTGAATACACAGGTCTATTTGTACCCTCTGGCAGGACCTGCCCTGCTAGCCTTGCCTTCCTGTCCCTAGGGCAAGGTGTTGCTCTCTTGTAACACAGCTCCATAGCAGGGGTCAGGGAAGCGTGGCCTGCAGTGGCTCAGGGGCAGGCTCCGGAGGCCAGGAGATCCTACCTTCAACGCCAGCAGCAGGAGGAAGGTTTCCACGCTATAGAAACCCCGGTCTACAAAGTCCCCCATAAAGAGGTAGTTGGTCTCAGGGACATCGCCACCCACCTGTGGAAGGGACAAAGTTCTGTTTGGTCCTCAACAGCACTGTCTCCACTGTAGTGCTCACGCCCCATGCAGCTGAGACCCTTCTTTCACAAAGTCTACCCAACCAGAGGCCCCCTGCCCTCTTCACACCCAAGAGGGTCTTCCAGCTACCATGGGTCATATGTACCCCCACGTGCTTCCCCACACTCACTCTGAACAGCTCCTTGAGGTCATAGAATTGTCCGTGGATGTCACCACATACCTGGGAAATGGAAGGTGGGTTGGCATCGGAACAAACAAAGGGAGAGTCCCTTTGCTCCCAGGAACTAGCTTTCCAGAGCCTTGTGGTTCTGGGTGCCCTTCTATGTCTCAGGTTCAAGTCTAATCCCCATTTCAAGTTAGCCTGCTCTGGCATCACCCACCATTCCACACTGGTAGCCAACAACTGGGCAAGAGCCAGTGAGAAATCTTTCCACAGACTTGACATCTCTTGGGGGACCTGGCCCGTCTCCCTGCTGCCCTCAAAGTACGCAGAATAATAATGCGACAGAGCCACCAAAATTCCCATTTCTTACAGGATAGATAGGGAGGTGTCAGAGGCAAGGGAATTTCTAGCTTCCAGGAATGAGAAGTGGCCACATGGGGCCAGTAAGAAGAATGTCCATGTGCCTAGGGACCAGGCCAAGCTACAGGCAGACAGTACTTACTGTGACTGGCGAGTCCACCCTCTGCACGTTGCTCTCTTCTACCAAGATTTCTCTGGAGACAGAAGACCAGGGTCACCACAGCCAGGCCAGCCCCACCCAATTCCTGACCTCCTCTGAGGGGAAGGGGGAGGACACGGGGTTGTCCTTGAAACTCGGGGACAGAAGGAATTTCCCTAGGACTGGCTGACCATAGCCCTCCACCACTGAGCACCCTTCCATGGCTCTATGCTGCCAATGGGACAGGGACAAAGGCCCAGCCCTTCTGAGTAGGGTCTGACTTCCAGCCTTAACTCTCCTTGCTGCTCCTTCTCCTGCCTCCAGCACAGACTCTACAACAATGGGTCTTTCTTTCCCCATGGCCTGTTTGTCCTCGACTGTCCCTTAGCCAAACTCTGAACTCTACAATCACAGGGTCCTTCTCTCAAATTGTCCAAGGCAGAGGGTGCAGGTCCTGGGCAGCCAACCCTAGGACCCCAGGCCAGTACAATACGGTTGAAGGCCAACCCCATGCACCTTCCAAGAATGATATGCTGTTCCCACCCTTCTGACATCACGTTCCCGCTGACTTGAACCACTCACTGGCCGTGCAAAGGCATCTAGTCACTTTTATTGGTCTTTTTAGTAATAAAATTAGTTCAAGCTGCCCAAAGGGACATCATGCATGTACCTGTGGTTCAAGCCAGTGGGGACGTAACACAATGAAATCAGAGTTGCCTGGCACGGAAACACGAAGTACACCTGTTGGGAACATGTTAAAGATAGCAATGGGGCGGGAGTGTGGCTCAAAGATACAGAACTTGCCTAGAAATAATAAAGACTGTACTGTTCTTTTTCCTTAAGGTGCAGCCTCACCCACGTACGAGTGCACATGAGATAATACCACTGGGCCAGCTACTGGTGCTCAGTTTAAGGAGGACCGTACACCCACACTGTGCCCAATGGTTAGCGCAACAGTACACGCCAGTGCCCAGTCCACATGCAATGAGTGCATTAGGAGCTTTGCACAGATGCATGAGGCTAAAGAACCACCCTGAAGGACATGAACTCCCATGGCAGACACAGCAGCTAAGGCACAGGAGGTTACAGGTTTGGCCAGTCATAAAAGTGGATTCGAAGCACAGTAGTCTGTCTCTAAGCTCTGACCCTCTCTTTTGGGGTGGATAGGAAGACTGACTCTTTATCAAGCTATTTAAATGGAAGTGGGTCCCAGACCCCACCTCAGCCCACACACTGCTGGTCTCCCCTGTATGTAGACTGTGAGCTCCCTAGGGAACAGGAAGATTCACCCGTCTCTGTTTTCTATACAAAGGAACACAGGCAAGGGGAGGTGTGCCTTAGCTTCCTGGAAGAGACACTAGCTGTGATCCAGCAGGGCAGAAAGACAAGGGGGCTTTGCCCCTTGGACCCCATCTTGTAGGGACCATCCTTTCATACCAGCTACTCATCACCACCTTTCCAACAACTATGAGGATCTTTTCGTTCTCACTTAATGTATAAACAAACTGGGGCTTACGGAAAATTGGTTGGAAAAAAATATTAAAAAGGATTAGGGGCCAGGAAGGGACCAGCAAGATGGTTCAGCGGTCTAAAGCACCTGCTTAGGAAAGCTTAGGGACTTTCCCTAAGGACTGCAGGGACCTCCGTTTGATCCCCAGCACCACATGCTATGTCAACCTGACTCCCAGGGTGGGCTGAGCCAGCCAAAAAAAAAAAAAAAAATATATATATATATATATATAAAGGGCCAGGGAGATACTTCAGGGGCACAAGTGCCTGCCTGACAAGTGCAAGGTCCTGAGTTTGATCCCTGGTTCTGTTAAAAAAAAAAGGTGGAAGAATTAAGGTCACACAGCTGGAGGGTGGCTGAACTAGAACCTGAGAGTCCAGTTTCCTGAGTTTACTCCAGGCCCTTCCATAGGCCCTGAGGTAAAACCTGAAACTACTTAAGGTCACATACAGGGGTCTGCCTGTTTGCAAAACCCCGCTTCAGGGCCTACATGGCCATGTGTGGTCTGCTGCCCACCAGTCTCAGGGCCTCCACTTCCTTCCTATCCTGTTTGGAATGCCCTTCCTTGCTGGCTCTGGATCCAAAAACCAACCAAGTTATCTTTATCCTCCATTTTTGCAGAAGCCTTTCCTGATGGCTTTGGCCCATGCTGTCACTGTCCTTCCTATAGTTACCGCATCACCAGCTAGAAACTGTCAAGCACTGACACTGCAAAAATGCTAAGCTAGTACAGTCATCTCAAGCACAATACACGTGAAATTTCACAATCGCTTAGTAAGTACAAGTCACTTCGAAAGAAGTTGATGGGGGCCGGCCAAATAACTCAGCGGATTAAAGTGCCTGCAGGAGCAGGGTTCAATCCCTGGGCCTGGCCTGGCCCCACCCCTGGGGCACGCTGAGAGGGCAATTGAGATTAGGTGTGGTAGAGTGTGCCTGTAATACCTGCGCTTCAGAGGCTGAAAAGAGGAGAATCACTAAGTCCGATCTATGTAGGGAGACCCTGTAGACCCTGTCCTAAACACATAAAAATAAATAAGTAAATAAATGGAAGTCAAATGCCAGACACCAACACAACAGAACGCAGGGCCAAATTTTGAGTCAACACATCCCCAAACCTGGACTCAACCACGACATCATTCTACTTCCTACAGAACTGACTTGGGCCTCCCTCCTCCACAACACGCTGAATTCTACTCTAGCTCCTTTACTACGATTTTCAGGCTCTCACACCTACACAGATCCAGCACCACTTTCTTGTGTTATGGCCTGAAAAAAGTCACGACATGGGGAACTGCCTTCAAGAGCTGGTTAGACATCATTCTCTCGGACACTCCTGTTACCACCTCCTGGTTCTCAGAGCCCAGACCCTCCAAGAAGCAACCCCCAAGATTTGTTTCCCCGAGCTCCCTAAGTACTTTCTGTAACACTCTTATTCCACTGGAAACACATCTAACACTTCTAAGGCGCCTTTATCCGCGATCTTCTCCCAACAGAACGGTGTTTCCGGAGGGTAGCGGCTCTATTCTCCTTATCTCCAGGATAAATCCCCAGGATGGGGCAGGCCCGAAGTTCTCACCCGGCCTCCCTTCCCCGGAGCCACCGGACTCACCTGGCCTTGGCACACAGGGCCTTGACTTCGCTCTCCTTTATAAGTTCGCAGCGCCGCAGCTGTTCGATCTGCCGGTCCAGGTCGCTGATCTCCGCCATGGCCCAGCCCCCAGCGCGGGTCAGAGTTGGGGCCACCGCCCCCTCCGCACCGCACAGGGGTCTCCTGGGAAAGGCGAAGACGAGCC